>CM060247.1:7177281-7187281 GCA_030684275.1 Acipenser oxyrinchus oxyrinchus | reverse complement strand
TTTCAGCACTCTGTTGTTGTTGTTGCCTGGAACTTGCACTAGGGTTCTGGCTACAGAGAAGGTGGAAGTGAGGAGACCACCTCCACCACAGCCCAGAGTACCGATCCAGCGGCGGAAGGTCAGGTTCCCGTGCTCCTAGACACCCTGACATTGTGTCTAAACCTCATGTCTGGACCTGATTCTCAGCTGGCTGAATCTCCTGTCACAGTTGTGTCTGAACCTCGTATCGCTGGGTCTGATTCTCAGCTGGCTGAATCTCCCGTCACAGTTGTTTCCCACTGGACATTGCAGTTTTGTTTATGTCTATTAGAATGTTGGTTTAATTATACTTTGGTATAGCATATCAATATTTAGCTTTTCTTGTTCAAATGAGAGTGATTATTATTATTTATTTTTATTATTTATTTCTTAGCAGACACCCTTATCCATCTTAAATGTCTTTATCACACAATTTGTATGAATAATGACTGAATAAAAGTTTAGGAAGCAATCTTGTGCTACAGAGATTGCCTGTCTGGTACTTGAGCCAATACCATACTCTGTAGCACAAGATTGCATTTACAAAACTGTCAATATTTGCACCTGGCTATTTTTTTTTGTGCCAGACTGATAGTGGACAGAAGAACACACCAACAATCCTTGATGACATCTTTGCTTCAATAGTTGAAAGTAAAGCCCCTAGTGATGAGGCTGTTGGACAGAGCGCAGTGCTGAGCCAGGAGGTGCTCCTCAGCTGTCTTTCAGTCATCTGCTGTGTCTCCAGGATCCAACACACAAGAACAACTGGAACATTTTCAGGGAATGCTGGAAGCAGGGGCAGATGAGCTGTCAATTTGTAACCCGGACTTTTCTGTTGTAGAAGAATGTGCTACTCGATTGAGCCACTGAATCCTACAGAACCCTATTTTAAAAGAAAGGAAGGCATAGGTCTCATATAAGATCTCTTTGTGTTTGTTATTCTTTAGATGTTGATGATACATATATACAATTTACATATATGCACTTTTAAATGTTGTGTGTGTTTTCTTTTTAATAAAATAAATAGCACACTTATTTTATTACAACAAAAAACAAAAATCTGCAGTATTGTTGTGTGTGTGTGAAATTAACTGATAAATTTGCAGTACTCAATGACACATTTCTTTTGCCGCATGTGTTTACACTCCCACTTTCATGCAGATACAGAGGAAAATGAGGCAGGTGCTTCAGAACCATCCAGCACTTCTTCCGATTCCTTAGGTATTGTAACATTTTGTGAAGACAGACAGAGACATATTGCAGTTCTCAAATTCGCAGTTTATTATTTACAGGAGTCACTGTCAGCCGTGACCCACGCCTCCAAAACAATAAACCTTGCTGGTTAATGATGTTCCTCTTTTATAATTGTGCTACTGGATTTAACACTGTTTTTGGCTCCTCTCTGGCTGTCCTGTAGCCTCCTGGCGAACTCAGGACCTGGGGGCGCACGGCGGCTGGCCAAACGTTAATGCACCTGGAGTCCGGAGCTCACGTCCCAACATGAGCAAGGTAGGGGTGCAATCTTGTACTGCTGTCTGGCGCACTCCAGCTGCCTGCACAGCTGTCCCAGGGGAACTCATCCCTAACCCAGGACCAGCGTACTCCAGCACAGAGTTGGGTGGACACATCTGGTGCAGCACTGCATCGATATGGGGGAGGCCACGTCTATCAAGCTACATCCCCGCCACCTGCCACTGGCATGCCAGGAGGCTGCAGAGAAGACACTGGGAAATGAGTGAAGCCGGTCTGACTGAGCCCTCGGACAGCCCCTGGACGTCGCCAGTGGTGATAGTGCCCAAGAAAAATGGCGAGTGAAGGTTCTGTGTGGACTACAGACTGCTGAACGAGGTAACCAAGGACTCGTAGCCCCTCCCCTGCATCGATGACTCACTGGACCTGGTAGTCGGATCCACCTGGTTCTCCTCCCTGGATCTGAAGAGCAGCTATTGGCAGGTAGACCTGGCACCCGATGCACGGACGAAACCGCGTTTCCACCGGCAGAGGGCTGTGGCAGTTCGGGGGCATGCCACTTGGGCTCTGCAATGCTCTTGCCACCTTTGAGCGGTTGATAGAGAAAGTCTTGGTCGACGTTCCACCCCAAGAGTGCCTGATCTACCTAGATGACCTCTTGGTGCACGGAGCCTCTTTCCAGTCTGCCCTGGATGCACTCAGGAGAGTGCTGGAACGTGTGGCTGCAGCTGGGCTGAAGCTCCAGCCCAAGAAGTGTCGGTTCATGCAGCAAGAAGTCATCTTCGGGGCCACCGAGTCGGAGGAGAGGGATCAGCACGAACCCGATAAGGTGACTGCAGTCCAGGAATGGCCCACGCCCACTGACCAGAAACAGCTCCAAAGTTCCTGGGTCTCGCCTCCTAATACCGGTGCTTCATCCAGGGGCTCACCAATATCGCCACTCCACTACACCAGCTCCATGAAGGGGAAACCTTCGATTCGATGGAGGAGCGACAAGCCCGGGAGGCACCGACCCGACCCCAGCCTGCCATTCTCCTAGACACCGATGCCAGCAATGAGGGGATCGGTGTCACACAGCCCCACCCCGGCCTGAGGGGGGTTGTCGCCTATTTCAGCAGGGTACTCAACAAAGCAGATCGGCGCTACTATGTAACCAGACAGGAGCTATTGGCAGTGGTCTCGTTGGTCTGTCATTTCCGCCACTACCTCTGCGGGCTCCTCTTCACCATGAGGACGGACCATGCAGCCCTCCAGTGGCTCCTGACCTTCAGAGAACTGGAGGGACAGGTCGCCCGCTGGATTGAGCAGCTCCAGCCCTTCAACACCATCCAGCACAAAGCTGGGGCTCACCATGCCAACACTGACACCCAGCCCCGCCGACCTTGCCGTACAGATGGCTGTAGTCACTGCCCCAGGAGGGAGACTCGAGAGAAGGAGTTGAGGGGCCAGGGAGAGGAGTGGGGCCCCGCAGCAGAGGTGAGCATGGCCGAGGTGGTCACCTGCAGGGAACTGACAACCATTGATGCTGCGGAGTGCCGGCACCAGCAAGACCAGGATCCGGACCTCCAGCCCCTCCTCCAGTAACTGGAGATCCAGCAATGACTGCCCTGGGAGGAAGTGGCGACCCATTCCGCAGCCACGAGAGCCCTGTGGCACACCATGGAGCTCAAGGTACCAGACACTTTGGGGTCACCAAGACCCTGCGTCAGCTGCGGCAGGGGTTCTACTGTATCCGTCTGTCTTCACTCTCACAGGTGTGAGCCCCATGATCCCTCAGCTGACACCAATGTAATGTTTTGTGTGAATGAAGAAAGACAGAGACAGGGACTGCAGTTCTCGAATTCATGGTTTATTATTTACAGAAGTCACTGTTTTTTGGCTCCTCTCTCTCTCAAGACTAAACCATTCTACAGTTTATACTGTTGCCAGCCCGAGCTCTCCTATTTGAATCTTTAAGACTCTGGAGTGTTCGCCTGCCCTGTGCTGCTCAACACTCTCTGCATCCAAACAGCAAAACAAGTCCTCTTAGTTAGCGCAGACTGCCGGGTCATTACAGTATTTTTCAGCAGTACAAACAAGAGAGAAATAAGTCAAATACATTTCCAGCAACCCACTAAACATTTAAACTTGACTGAGGGTGAACATTTGCCTTACAGAACATAGAGATGTGATGACATTATAATAAAATCTTCTGACAAAGGAGGAGCTGTAGTAGTTTGGAGTAAAGATTTCTATATAGAAGAAGCAACAAAACATCTTTCCGACACCAACTTCTACATGAAAGTACCAAATTATCTGACTCAGCAGCTTCAAACAACAATCAAATCTACCATCAGGACTGACATCTCTAATAACTTACTAACGAAATCTGCATCTAATCTAATTGTGGAAACCCCATGTCGTAGCCGTTTGTATTTGCTTCTGAAAATTCACAAGCCTGTCAACCCTGGATGCCCCATTGTATCAGCATGCTCCTGCCCCACAGAAATCATTTCAAAGTTTCTTGATGGTACTTTCAGACCCATTGTAAAATCTCTACCTACATATGTCAAAGACTAACAATTTTTTGCAAATACTAGATCATTTTGCCTCACATAGAAACACTGAAAATCTCATTCTCTTCACAATGGATATCAAAAACTGTGGTTTTCCAGACACAACCATTAAAGAAGCGTAGTTATGTGTATCTATGATAAATAGAAACAACGCTTTGTACAAAGCAACACACAGAATACTGTATCCCCTTAGTTCTTACCTATCATCCTGTGACCAAAAAAATACAACATACCACACAAAAAAACAATCTGGTATTCTCCAAAAAGATCCCTCTAGCTCATATTTTCAAAAACCCACCATTGATGTTTTACAAACATGACAAAAATCCAAAAGAATATTTAGTCCATAGTAACATGCGACCTAGCTGTGACAATCTTAAAGGCTAATTTCCATGTAAATACATCCACAACAACACAGTAATCAAAGGGGAAAAATCTTCATTCACTATTCATGAGACTTTGACTTGCACCAGTACAGGAATAGTATACTGCATTGGTTGAGTGAAGTGTAACAAACTGTACATCTGAGAAACACCACATTGTTTATCTGATCGCTTCGTGGAACATCTACAAAGGAGATGTGTGGTATAGGAGGCTGTGTGGTCCAGTGGTTAAAGAAAAGGGCTTACAACCAGGAGGTCCCCGGTTCAAATCCCACCTCAGCCACTGACTCATTGTGTGACCCTGAGCAAGTCACTTAACCTCCTTGTGCGCCGTCTTTCGGGTGAGACATAGTTGTAAGTTACAATGCAGCTGATGCATAGTTCACACTCCCTAGTCTCTCTAAGTCGCCTTGGATAAAGACATCTGCTAAATAAACAAATAATAATAAGTATAAGAATTAACATCTCTACATCTCCTGCTGCCAGACATTTTAACACAAATGACCACACTGCAGAAGACATTACAATTTCTGGGAATAAATCACTGCTATGGGACAAATACAGCCATGATGGCATCATGACTTCTACTCTGAAGTCATGATGCCATCATCGTCCTCCAGAACTTTTTTTTTGAAAGACAACTTGTTTATAACAACAGCTTGTTTACAGCACAGCTTTTTCAATTATTAACCTTTTTGTGTACCTACATCACCTTTTTCTTTTTGAATATATATATATATATATATATATATATATATATATATATATATATATATATAATTTAATTCCCTTTAATCTTCATTTAGTCTGGAATGCACACGACTCTGAATTCAGACCTGTGGAAGTCGGATACGTTCGCGAAGGAGTTTGGTGAGCAGGAAGTGGAGCTAGTGAACTGCCGGTGTTACAGGCTAATTCTCACCTCCGAGAATTAGCCTATAATCTACATGTTGTCCAGGCTTGCTCTAAACAAGATTATTGGTTTGTAGTGTATGAAACATTTTTGTTCTATTATTGTTCTCACTATTATTGATCAATACATGTTGCTTATTATGTCTATGTTTGTTATGTTATCTTTTACAGTACATTCACAAATATATGTCCTACTGTTGATTAGTTTAGATCTTAGATTAGTTATTGTACAATGAAAATGATTATGCTCTGTACAGAGTACTGGGGTGAGAAATGGCCCAGGCTAATGTTCACCCTCCCAGATGAGTACTGGGGTGAGAATTGGCCTAACAGGGTGAGGATTAGCCTTGGACAGAACTCACCCGGGGTGAGAATTAGCCGGGTGTGAGAATTAGACTGTAACACCGGCCCAATTGCATCATCTCTGGAACAACTGTGGGAGACTTCTGGAATGCTTTGAAGATTTATCAAGTAAGGGTTTTTACATTTAATTGTACTGCTGCTGTTCACACATCCATGTGAAGCGTAATAAAATATATTGGAAACTGAAGCATTCTTTCTGCAGTTAGGAAAGACATGGAACTCCAGGTTTGTGTCTGCGGCTGGAGCAAAGCGACAACGGTCAGGGGTTTGAAGATTCATCAAGGGAGAATGAAATGCTTGAGGGAGAAGGGACAAGGTGCCTTGCACTGATCAGTACTTCTTACGAAGTCAGTCAAGTTAGTCGAATGAAATCCAGCGACAGGAAGCAAACCACAGTTCGCAGGATATCAGCACCCCTGTTATAGACGTGAGGAGGACTTGCATGGACACAGTTAGTGATGAACCTAATGATCCTTGCGAACTCGGTCAGAAAAACAAGCCCGGAGTTAAATGGCCAAGAGCTTGTGAGAAAACTGTGTGGGACACAGTAAACACTGATCTCTGTTTTGTGTTGGAAAGGTTATGTGGACCAGTTGAAAAGAAGCTGGATAAATTTGGGGACATCTACGCATATGGAAGCGAGAGGTTTGGAGTTGAAAAAAGGAAGGAAAAAGTACAAACTACTCCTGGAAAGTTTAGATGGCAGCAGGAGATTGAATGCTAAGTTAGAGAAAGGAGACAGCTGAGGAAGCAATGGAAAAGAGTAGAACAAAGTCAGAAGGAGGGATTTAATCTGTTACAGAGGGTCATCAAAGATAAGCTTGCAACATTGCGCAGAGTTGAGCGCCTACGGAAACGCTACAAAAAGGAGCGTGCGAGAACTAACTTTCACCAGCGAGAAAAATGGCACAATAAAAACATCTACATTTGAGCTGGAGAGATATTTGGAGGAAACACATACAGATTCAAAAAGGCAGGAGCCTATGTCAATTCTTTCAGACATCCCACCTATCAATCCACCAGAATACCAAATGGAGGACTGTGCACCTAAGTGGAAAGAAGTAGAGCAAGCTGTGAAAAAAGCAAGGGCTTCATCATCACCAGGGCCTAATGGAGTTCCGTACAGAGTGTACAAGAGTGCTTCAGGAGTTCTAAGAATCCTGTGGAAATTGATGAAAGTGGCATGGGAAAAACAGGTTGTACCAAGAGCATGGCGCCGAGCAGGTGGAGTCTTTATACCAAAAGAAAAAGATTCTACAAGCATCAGTCAGTTTCGTCCTACTTCACTATTAAACGTAGAAGGCAAGATTTTCTTCAGCATTATTGCTCAAAGATTATTAACTTACCTATTAAAGAACATCTTCATTGACACTTCAGTACAAAAAGCAGGCATTCCAGGTTTCCCAGGATGCTTAGAACACATCGATGTGATCTGGCAACAAATTCAATAATCTAGAAGGAGAGGAAGGAGCTCCATGTGACATTCCTGGATTTGGCTAATGCATATGGTTCAGTGAACTTCTTTGGGCACATTTAGTGAAAGCCTACTTTGGAGATTTGCAATTTAGTTTTTCAACTTCAGAATTCAGCACTACATGGCAATGCCTAGAAGTTGGAATAATGGCAGGATGCACCATTTCTCCACTGGCTTTTACTATGGCAATGGAAGTAATTATTAGGGCATCAAAATGGGTAGTGGAAGGAGAGCGCTTGGCTTCTGGAATGCGACTACCACCAATTCGAGCATACATGGATGACATGACCGCCATGATGACAACAGTAGCCTGCACAAACCGGTTATTGGGCAAATTAACCGATAACATTGAATGGGCACGAATGCAATTCAAGCCCACTAAATCAAGGAACATCTCTATAATTAAATTAAATTAGATACAATGTTCTACATTAATGGTGAGGCAATACCAACAGTCTGAGAAGCCAGTGAAAAGTCTTGGTAGATGGTACGATGGGGATCTAAAGGACACAGTTAGTGTGGGAGAAGTTAGACAACAAGCTGTGGAAGGGTTGAAGAGCATAGACAGCAGCGCTTTACCAGGCAAACTAAAACTTTGGTGCTTTCAGTTTGGTCTACTGCCAAGGCTGCTGTGGCCACTAACTGTGTACGAGGTTTCTTTGACAACAGTAGAGAAGCTGGAAGCTTTAATCAGTTCATACATCAGGAAATGGTTGGGAGTTCCACACTGCCTCAGCGGAGTGGGACTTTATGGTAAAGGAATACAGCAGCTACCAGTCTCCGCTCTAACCGAGGAGTTTAAGTGCGCAGAGGTCCGACTGGAAATGACATTAGTAGAGTCACGTGACAAATGCGTAAGGGAGGCAGCACATGTGTTGAAAACTGGAAGAAAGTGGGCGGCAAAGAAAGCCGTGGAAGATGCAAAGACTGTCCTTCAAATCGGTGATATCATGGGGCAAGTTCAGCTCTTCCTACATGGTACAAGGCAGCCCCAGTTGAATGGAGGAAGCTGGTAGTCAACGAGGTGCAGAAGCAGGAGAAGAGGATGAGGTGTGTAAAGGCTGTTTCCCAGGCCAAGCAGGGAGAATGGATGAGACGGGAGAGTGTGGAACAACGCAAGATCGTCTGGCAAGATCGTCTGGCAAGATCTATGGACAATGGAACAGAGCAGGATCAGTTTCCTCTCAGGTCAACATTGATGTTCTCCCATCACCACAGAACCTAAACCTCTGGGAAGAAGAGGATCCCTCATGTCCTTTGTGTTCATCACCTGCAACATTAAGGCACATTTTGACAGGATGTAAGGTGGGTCTTAACCAAGGACGGTTTATTTGGCACCATGACCAGGTGATGTGATGTTTGGCCTCAGCATTCGAAGACAAGCGTAACATGACCAATAAGTTGCCACCAGTTCCATCAAAACATTACACACAAAAGACAACATTCCTCTGCCCAGGAGAACAACCGCCAAGAAAAGGTGTTAAAACCAAGCCTCACCCAGGACAACTGGAAGCTGCTAGATTGGAAAATGCTGGCAGATGTTGGTCAATGGCTTATTTTTCCACCTGAGATTGCCACCACTAACCTTCGACCAGATATTGTCTTGTGGTCTGGATCAGCACGCCTTGTTCACCTGGTAGAGTTGACAGTGCCATGGGAGGATGCTGTAGATGAGGCGTATGAGAAGTGGAACAGCGAGGATGGAGAGTCCAGGTTTACCAAGTGGAGGTGGGTTGTCGAGGATTTGTAGCACGCTCTACAACCCGGTTTCTCAGAGATGTTCAAATCAGCATAAAGTTTTAACATCTCTACTCTCATTTAATGGAAATCTAGCTACCCGATTTCTTAAGTTCCTATAAGTTTTACCTTGAAAACATACAAATGAGTGGAATATGAACCCTTTATTTGATGCCATTAAAATTGGAAGCTAATTTACCATTCATAATGAAAAAAGTACATTTAGGTAATGTAGCTCTGTTACCGTGCATGCCCTTTCTTTTTATTTCTCTTTAATGCAAGGACGTGCTTTGGGAGACTGCAGTAATAAAGTTATTGCATGCATCAAAGGGATCATTTTAGCTCTTGGCACCAAAAGAAGTGTACAGTATTTTTGAAAACTGAGCAACTTGAACCAGATGCTATTAATAGTGTTGTAAGCTTGCTTGAAGAACCCATTTCTTCTTAATCAAATTGTTTCCTCCTGTAGAGAGATTTAAAACAAACGAGAGAGAGCCGATGGTCATGAAGCTGAAAGACTAGCCCCCGTGTCAGGATTTCATGAAGCAGACATGGCGTGGATGCTCAGGCTCGGGAATACAAGCTAGTGGTGAATTTACCAAACAGTAAGAAAAGAAATGCACAACATATATGTTGATGATGATGATGATTGTTAATTTAAAGTAGCTTAAACATTTGTACATAAACTGGCAAGCACTCATTTAAAACGCTTTTAACATTTTCGTTACATATCCAATACTTAACTGAGACGTTCTGGTGTTTTGATTCCCCCTGGCGGTAGACATACGTAATAACATCAGAAGAGAAACAAATAATTAAAAATGCTAATATTATTTAACAAACTTTGTAAAGTGTTAGGAATTTAAAAACAAAAAAGAGTATATTTGAACTCAGGAATATGGAATAACCCTGTTCTTTTTTATTGGAAAAACCCTTTTATCAAATGAATACTGGATAAGCTAAGGAATGAGAACTGGTATAAGGTTTGGAGTAACAATGTCCTTTTCCTAATGCAAAATGAAGTAAAATTCAGTTATAATGATTACATCGAGTATATTGTACCCCTAAAATAATGTATACCTGTGGCT
>CM060247.1:7049781-7172281 GCA_030684275.1 Acipenser oxyrinchus oxyrinchus | reverse complement strand
TAATGTATTCATATTGGGAGGGTAGGCTTGGATACTTTGAAAAATTCACCCTTAACATCCATACACCCCCAGATTATCGTCTATATTTATAACCAATGAACAGGAGGAGGTGAGGTCTATCCTTATGTACCGTATTCCTTCTAATTAAAGAGACACTTTTTAAACAATAGCCTGTGCCTTAAATTTGAGTACAGCATAGTGATGTGTGTATTAAAAATCGCCAACAAAAGACGTGACTACCTGAGTACACAAGCAGCAACGTGACTGACTGCTGAGAAAAGATGAACCAAAACGTTACTGCCCAATCTCGAATCATCCATGACATACAGGCAGCCATTTTCAAAGAAGCGTAACATTAGCTTCCTGAGGAATTCAAAGATAAGCTTTTACAATTTCAGTGTTTCTAACAAATAGTACCAGCTTGGACAGATCGGAAATGCTGATCAGACCCCTGTATTTTTCAACATGTCAAGCAATACCACAGTTCACAAACTGAGAGAAAAACAGGTGTGAGTAATCCCAACTGGATATGAGAAGCAGCACATAACTCTAATGCTCTGTGTGATAACAGACGGCCGCAAACTGCCTCCATATGCCCAATTAAGGCTGTATCTTTATAAATGCAGATTTATTTGATGTTTTATTTTTTCCTCAAATTAAGGTAGGGAAATTTGGGCTGTGTCTTAAATTCGAAGGAATATGGTATGTCAAATTTTCATTTTTACATGCATACATATGGAGAACAACTTGCCCAATTTTGATTAAACTTTGGTTATGATATTTTTCAGCACAAGTTTCTGAGAGTATCAGAATGTGGGGCTATACAGAGATCACTTTGTTAAACAAAGCATGGTCAGACGTCTTTCGGGTGAGACGTTGTTGTAAGTGACTCTGCAGCTGATGTATAGTTCACACACCCTAGTCTCGTATCTTGTAAAGCGCTTTGTGATGGTGGTCCACTGTGAAAGGCGCTATATAAAAAAGGATTATTATTATTATTATTATTATTATTATTATTATTATTAATATTGATTCACTTTGTTTACACCTGTAAAATATCATTTATCTCCTTTTCTGGGAAAACTTATTTTTTAACAAATCTGTTCATATAGTTTCATAACATTTCTAATCTTGGATGTATAGGGTTCATAACACCAAAGAACACATTGATTCTGTTAAGTAGTTAAAAAAAAGCTTTTTATTTTCAATAACACCTCAACAAAATGTCTCTCATTATGTATGATCTGGGGTAGTAATCCCTAACTATATATATATATAATTTTTTTTTTTTTTAACAGAGAAATTCTGATTTATAATGACATTCACTCAACAGTCAAATGGCCTTCTAGATGAAATTACTGGAAGTGTAAAATGTCTTCTTCTGAAGCATTTTGCATGCAACTCTCTCCATGCAGCCTTTCCAAAGAAAATACAGATATACATATGCATAGTGCCACAACAGCAGAAAGCAAGACAAGGCTGTATTTCATACATGTAGCCTCTAGTGTTCAAATATGGGATTCTGGAATCACTGCCAGAAATATAAAAAACCCAGTTAAGAAAAAGGATATGTGAGTAGACTTGAAACTGGTCAAGCGCAGGAACTGATTGCACAGAATTAGGAGGAAAGACAGTATCAGATTTTGAAACCTGACACTTCAATGGTCTCTTGTGCTCTGGACAATTTCTGAACAGGAGCTGCTGTAGACCCGGCTTAGCTGCGTAGAGCTGCCAATCTGGACTGCATTTCCTCGATATCTTCCTCTGCCTCGTCCTCTGATGCTGCTGTTGCGCCGACAGGCTCCATTTCTGGGAGGGCGTCCGTGACTTTGCTGGGGGCTTTACCGAGGGCACCTAAACAGGCAAAATTGACAAATAATGAGCATTTGCCTCAGTGAAAGATTTAAAACTGAACAGCAGTTTCATGATGAGGTCGGTCGTGGCTCGCGAGTTCCAGACACCGCACTGTGTAATTTACAGTACATTTCCACCATGGACAGTACCTGCAGTAATCTCATACAGAATCTTGTCCACCTCCATCTCTGCTTCTTCCTCCATTTCATCCTGATCCTCCATTCCTTCAAATGTATCTTCCAGCATTTCCTCAATGATACCGGCCTAAGAACGGAAAAGTAAGAGTTTGCCTCATGAAATAAATAAGGAAAACAATATCTTCAAAAGCTAGTCCTCAAACTGATACTTCCACATCAAGTACAGAGGCGTCAGCCTTTTAAAAAAAGAACAACACTTCAGTGAATCTTATCTAATATGAATATAACTGCATAGGTCTCACATTTCCCAATATAAGACACATTATGGTAAACATGTGTTTGATTTTTTTATGGTATGTTTTCCGTGGTGTGGCACACTTAGCAACATCAATTCAAATGTCACAGACTTATGAGCACCGTGACTTGCTGCTTCCACGCAATGCATCTCTTCAATAGTAAGCTGCTGTGTGCCTCACCTTCATCATTTCTTTGGAGAGCTCCCTCATGGTGGCCTGGATCTCAGGGATCTTCACCAGGTTGTGCATGGCTTTCATGACCTCTGTGCTCTTCTGCAAGGTCCCCGCTATTCTCAGAACAGCTGGGAAACAACGCAGTAGAGTGGATTCAATCGCAGACTTTATCAAAATGCCACTGCTGTCCTATTCTGCATGTTTAAATCCCTTTCGATTTCTTGCTGTGTGCGTGTCTGCAGATTTTACAAAGATTATTAATTACACCCGTCTAGATAATGCATTTTAATAAGAAAGAGCAAGGTTCCCAACATCTACAGCATCTCTGCAGCACCCGACTGATTCCTCCAATTACAAATACTCTTGGCTTCCTGTGCTTTAACCAGCTGAATTCCAACTGATTTGTCATCTGCTATGTTTATGTCCATCCCTGCTGTGATCTGAATCTATGTTGGCTATCTGCTTTAATGTTAATACTATACAAATGTTCCTCAAAAATTCTATAATTTCCTGGTAATGCCTTTCTAAAAAAGCAGTACCACATTTGAGATCTGCAAGTTAGCTAGTACACCTACTTTCTTTACTGAGCTCTCAAGAATCTCTGGCAGCGGTTTAAATTGTCATGTGTTAAAAGAATGAGATGCATTTGGGGACTGTTTTTTGCAGAGCGGTGTGGGAATTGTTGGCCCCATGCCAGACTGTAGCCATGGCCACTGTCCTTAAATTCTCAAGTTTATTTAACCACCCAAAACAACAATCTATACCTGAGCTTAATCAAAGCAACAGCTTACAGTGAGGGGTTTAATATCCCATGGCCAGGCCACCTAGTCCCCTGGCTTCAGTACTTACAGAGCTGGTTCTTCATGCTGAGCAGCACAGAGTTCATCTGAGCTTTGGAAGCGTACAGTTTGTTAACGGCCCTTCTTGACTGAACAACCTCCTTTGCTAGTATAACGCACACGTCCCTCTGGCCCTTCTTGGCAGCATCTTTAACCGAGCGCTTCACTTTCTCTTCTTCCCTCTGGATGTCTGAGGTAAAGGAGACAATGCCCACAGTGAACACACAGTAAATTCATGCTGATCGTATATTTTGTTGTATAAGACTAGCCTTGAAAACATGCATGCTCTGCTATCACTTCAGGGTTGGGGTCAATTCCTTTTATTTCAATCCTAATTCCATTTTAAAATCAATTCCCAATTCCAATTCTGCCACAGGTTATAACTGTTGTAAGAGAACAGTGAAAGCTGATCTTTGTCAAAATGTAGAAACCTTTAATCAGTAAGGTACTTTAAACCCTATATCATTTAAATCAATAATATTACTAGAATTACATACTATTATCAATAATAATAGTATGGCACTTATGATAACATGTTTATGATTAGAGAATAGTTGATATGTTTATGTATGTATGTAATATTGTTACTTTATACATTTTACTGAATATTTCACTTGACTAACAACCTGAATAAAAAGAACTGGTTGAAAAGGGGTGTCTTTGAAACCGCAGGGGCATTTCAGAAGCTTTAAATTGAAATGATGCGTGGTCATGATTAACCACTACACTTAATGAACTTTATTCTATTTTCATCTCCACGTCTGCAACAAAACTAATCGGTAGGGAACAGCTCTTACAGAGCACCTGGGGGTACCAACTCTTCTGAATAATTCTTATGATCCCCTCCAATGTTTTTAGAAGACAACCCCACTGATTCACACTGTGGCCATGTTAGCTTGGGCAAACACATATTTCATTTATAATGTAGAATGTATTACTAGGTTGTAGTTCTGGTCTGCTTAAATCATCTTCTTATGGCTAATGTCTTTCCTCCAAATTATCTTGGGTACCTTTTTTTACTGTGTAATATATATATATATATTCTTTTTTTTTTCTTTTGGTAAATTTGATCAATGATCAATTAAAAGACCATAATAAGGTTAAATGGTACAGCAGAAAGTGATGACATCAGAAAAACAAAACACAATCCACTGATCAAAGTTACAAGAATGCTCTCTAAGGAATTTCACTTGTAAGAGATCACAGTGTACTGAATGGGTCTTTAGAAAACTAACAATGGGCACCACTGTTATGAGCTACTCACAAAATCCACTGGAAAACAGCAGAAAATGGATTATGTTCTTTCAAAGCTACAGTATTCAGTTTAGTGCAAGACCTAGTTTGCTGAGGGTGCGCTGGGTAATCTAATAAGCTACTAAAGTGATTCTGAAAATATTGAAAGGTCTAAAAAAAAGTGCAGCTCAGATCAAGCTTTGTACACACTACTGTAACTGAAATCACATTTCAGTAATTGTGTTCTGCTGGCTGCAGGTTAATCTGCAGCCACTAAAGCCTTGAATGCTCTTCACTCACATCCCCTAAGATCAGACCCCTGACCACATTCAAAATCCCAGTTAAAGACCACTTTGCTCCGGACTGATTTTAACTAACAAAGCTCTGTGTTCTTAACCTTGCAATTGTTAAGCGCTTTGTGATGGTGGTCCACTATGAAATGCGCTATATAAAATAAAGACTGTTTAATTGATTGATTGACAGGGTATTTTTTTTTTTTTATAAGCTACCTCTGATTTGCCTGTCGACCATTCGCATCTCTTTTCGTATCTTGGAAGACCATTCATTAACCTGTTAAAAGCAAAACACAATCATTAAATAAAGCTTGCCAGATTAGTTATATAGGGTTGAGCATACTTTACAAAAAGCTGCCCTGCTCACAATATGATTAACTTTAGTATAGTACAAAGCAACAGTATTAAGGGGAGGGGGGGGGTTTACACAAGTCACTGGGTGTTTGCAGATTGTTTAAGAGTGTGTTTAGGTGTCTACCCTCTGGGTCCAAGTCCTTCTGGATATCTAACCTTCGTTTGAGGTGTTTGATTTGCTAAGGTCCAGCAAAATGTAGATTATGAATGTGGGTCGTCTTTAGATGTCTTTGTTTTACAAAATACAAATGCCTAAGTGTTTGGAAGTTCATTTTTTGTATGACTCACTATACTGTAGTGTATGCATCTGCTATACCTAAATTGTTTAACTTGTTCCCATTAGAGCAAAGGACTGCCGTTTTGTTGCATGAGGTGTTTATCATTTTCAGGTAGAGTGCTGCTCTGAGTCGATTTCATCAAATGGAATGGGGCAAGCTTGTATACCTTTGTGACTTGTTTTATGTGACACATCAGAGTCCCTTTCTCCTTTAGGAAGTAGACCCTATCACACATTATATATAATATACATGCCATTGGACACATTTGCTGCAGATGAAGCCAGGCCTATCCTATTCATGTTTTTTGTTTTTTTTGGTGCAAAATCTCATATCTTAAAATGGCTGTTATTACACACTGTAATTTTCATGTCGCAATGCACTGATTGAAGCCAGTGCTTATGGATTACAGTATGCCTCGCAGGATGATTAGCTTCATAGTCGTTGTACAGGGTAGTGCTTCTTTTTGTTGACGTTCACAAATACGCCGCTGTGTCTCTGCTCACTGAAACAATCAACGTGTTTTTGTTTTATTATTATTATTATTATTATTATTATTATTATTATTATTATTATTATTATATTATTATTATTATTTACAACGCCAAGGCCACATCTTTCTAAAAATAAACTTAACAAATACAAGGTGTTAGATCAACAAGACAATATTATAACAGCCAACCCCATAGATTGAATAAACAACGTACCTAAAATAGTTACTTAACACCGAATATACATAGTCACTGATATGAGGGACACACGACTTTTCACCACTAGTACTACTACCAAACCAGCCACTGTTTACTGTCTGTGCACTGCTGTACTGAATTTCACTTTCAGGCAGAGCAGTTGAGTCCGAGAGAATATGTTGACACTGCCTGATGTTAAGAAAACATAAACCGACATAAATCTGACAGAATGTCATTGCCTCACCAGATCTTTCGGAGGTCTCTCTTGTGATTTCCCGAACAGACCCATTTTGTCACAGGTAACCTTAAAAAAATTTACAATCGCAGAAACAAACCCCGTACTAGTTCTAAAAATACAACACAGTATCTCACTTCCTGCTTCCTGTGACGACACGTTGGCTGTAGATGCTCCTAACAGCAGACGTTCACACACAGTTCAGGCCATTAACATAGAGGTACGTTGCTGTACTGTAACCAATCGGTTACCAATCTAATCGGTACGCACCAATTACATAGAAGTTAAAGTGATTTCCAAACAGCCGTACGTAGTTTGTTATGAAACCCTTATGAGGACTTCATTTTTTTAAAGGGCTTCGTAGGGTAGCGACCTTTGACCAAGAACCCGTGAACCTGACCACAACGCAAGAACGGACCCGGTCATTAAAAATGTAGTTGTAGCAGTTATGAGTATTATTGATGAACAAACGATGTGGTTATGTATATAACACTGACATGTATATATATATATATATATATATATATATATATATATATATATATATATATATATATATATATATATAAATGGCTGTCATAAGTTCTATACCAATAAGTCATGCAAAATATATTTCTAGGCAAGCATTAGAACAAACGAGAGGAGGCCATTCAGCCCATCTTGCTCGTTTGGTTGTTAGTAGCTTATTGATCCCAGAATCTCATCAAGCAGCTTCTTGAAGGATCCCAGGGTGCCAGCTTCAACAACATTACTGAGGAGTTGGTTCCAGACCCTCACAATTCTCTGAGTAAAAAAGAGCCTCCTATTTTCTGTTCTGAATGCCCCTTTATCTAATCTCCATTTGTGACCCCTGGTCCTTGTTTCTTTTTTTCAGGTCAAAAAAGTCCCCTGGGTCGACATTGTCTATACCTTTTAGGATTTTGAATGCTTGAATGGGATCACTGCGTAGTCTTCTTTGTTCAAGACTGAATAGATTCAATTCTTTTAGCCTGCCTGCATACGGCATGACTTTTAAGCCCGGGATAATTCTGGTTGCTCTTCTTTGCACTCTTTCTAGAGCAGCAATATCCTTTTTGTAACGAGGTGACCAGAACTGAGCACAATATTCTAGGTGAGGTCTTACTAATGCATTGTAAAGTTTTAACATTACTTCCCTTGATTTAAATTCAAAACTTCTCACAATATATCTGAGCATCTTGTTGACCTTTTTTTATAGCTTCCCCACATTGTCTAGATGAAGACATTTCTGAGTCAACATAAACTCCTAGGTCTTTTTCATAGATTCCTTCTTCAATTTCAGTATCTCCCATATGATATTTATAATGCACATTTTTATTGCCTGCGTGCAGTACTTTACACTTTTAAATGTCATTTGCCATGTGTCTGCCCAGTTCTGAATGCTGTCTAGATTATCTTGAATGTCCTTTGCTGCTGCAACAGTGTTTGCCTCAACTCCTATTTTTGTGTCGTCTGCAAATTTAACAAGTTTGCTTACTATACCAGAATCTAAATCATTAATGTAGATTAGGAATAGCAGAGGACCTAATACTGATCCCTGTTGTACACCACTGGTTACCTCGCTCCATTTTGAGGTTTCTCCTTTAATCAGTACTTCCTAAAACTTCCTAAAACCATGCTGACTGTCTCCCAGGATATTGTTCCCATGTAGGTAATTTTCCATTTTGGATCTTATTATAGTTTCCATAAGTTTACATATAATAGAAGTCAGGCTTATTGGTCTGTAGTTACCTGGTTTGGTTTTGTCTCCCTTTTTGTGGATCAGTATTACGTTTGCAATTTTCCAGTCTGTCGGTACAAGAGACTGTTGCATGATCTTGGTTAGCGGTTTGTAAATAACTTCTCTCATTTCTTTGAGTACTATTGGGAGGATCTCATCTGGCCCAGGGGATTTGTTTATTTTAAGAGCTCCTAGTCCCTTTAACACTTCTGTCTCTGTTATGCTAAAGTTATTTAAAGCTGGATAGGAACAGGTCGACATGTGGGGCATGTTGTCCGTGTCCTCCTTTGTAAAAACCTATGAAAAGTAATCGTTTAATATATTTGCTATTTTTTTTCTCTGTCTATGATTTTGCCATTTGTGTCTCTTAGACATTTAACCTCCTCTTTGAATGTTCTCTTGCTGTTATAATATTGGAAAAACATTTAGGAATTGGTTTTAACCCCCTTAGCAATATTGATTTCTGTCTCTCTCTTGGCCTTTCTAACTTCCTTTTTGACTTGTGTTTGCAGTTCCAAGTACTCTTTCTGTGTACTTTGTTTTTGGTCCTTTTTATACGCTCTGTAAAGTGCCTTTTTTCGCTGAATATTTTTTTTAATTGATCTATTAAACCATTTTGTTTTAGATTTAGATTTGTCTACTTTTGGGATGTAATTGTTTTGTGCCTCTAGAACTACATTTTTGAAAAACAGCCATCACTTTTCTGTGGATGTTTTCTCTATTTTACTCCAACCTACTTCTGTTAGTCTCTGTTTCATACCTTCATAGTTTGCTTTTCTAAAATTGTAAACCTTAGCTTTAGTCATTACTTTTGGAGTTTTAAAAATCACTTTGAATGAGAGAATGTTGTGGTCTGAGTTTGCCAATGGCTCTCTGACCTCTGTTTTAGTTATTCTGTCTTTGTTATTTGAAAAGACTAAATCAAGGCATGTCTCCCCTCTAGTCGGTGCCTTGACAAATTGTGTTAGGAAGCAGTCATTTGTCATTTCCACCATTTCAATTTCGTCCGTCGTGCTCCCCATCGGGTACTCCCATTTTATATGGGGGAAGTTGAAATCCCCCATTAGTATGACTTCTCCTTTGCTACACGCATTTCTAATGACATTGTATAACAGATTATTTTGCTCAGTATCTGAATTTGGCGGTCTATAGCATGCTCCTATTATTATGCCTTTTGAATTTTTGTCCATTATTCTGACCCATATTGATTTGGCGTTGTTTTATTTGTCCAGATTTGACACCTGGGCTTCAAGATTATTTATGTATAGCGCTACCCCTCCGCCTCTTCTGTCCTGCCTGTCTTTCCTATACAGTGTGTACTCACTAATATTGTATTCATCTCCATCACTCTCAGACAACCACATTTCTGTAACACCTATCACATCTTAGTTACTTGTTAGTGCAGTAGCTTCAAGTTCTAACATTTTGTTTCTCAGACTTCTAGCATTAAGATAAATACATTTAATAGTTGTCTTACCTGAGTTGTTGCCCTTGTTTTGATGTGGTCTCCCTTCTGTTTTTTGGTTTTCTCCCCCCTTCCTTTCTAGTTTAAATGCTTCTGGACGTGTTAGACTGCATTGCTATGAATACAGACTATAGGTAGTTTGTTCCAAGTGTTTTAATTGTATTTCACGCTAGTAATGTGAAACCATTTAAAAAAAAAAAATGTGATCAACATCTACTTCGAGCAATCAGTCCTTTTGAGCCTTGTGTGTGTGTGTGTGTGTGTGTGTGTGTGTGTATATATATATATATATATATATATATATATATATATATATATATATATATATATATTTGTGCGGCGGTGTGCAGTGGGTTCCAGTGGAAGAAGGAGACGCTGCAAAAGGATTTCTTTGGCGCTTCAAAGTGCCGTTAATTGCTCTTAGAAAATGGGTAAGGTAACAGTGCCATGGGAGGATGCTATAGATGAGGCGTATGAGAGGAAGAAACTGCGGTATGCTCAACTAGCCACTGAAGCGGAACAGCGAGGATGGAGAGTCCGGGTTTACCCAGTGGAGGTGGGTTGTCAAGGATTTGTGGCACACTCTACAACCCGGTTTCTCAGAGACGTCGGATTCAGTGGCCAAGAGTTGCGTCGCACAGTGAAGAACTTATCTGAAGCAGCAGAGAGGAGCAGCAACTGTCTGTGGTTGAGACGGAAAGATTCTGGCTGGGGATCTCAAGCACAATAGAAAGAAAGAAACACTGATGTACAGGTAAGTAAGCTGGGCTGAGTTGAGTGGGGGACGGAGGGGGGTGATTCCTGGACGTCAGAATCACCGTCGAGCTTTCTTGAGGTGTTGTGGGCTAGTCGACGAAACACCGAGGATGGAAGGTGCCCACTTGAAGACCCCAGAGATGTACCCTACTTAGCTCAATCCAGACGGTTGTCATGCTGATGCGCTGGGGAAACCGCACTGTGGTTGATCCCCGGAGCCAGCATCGCAGCCGTTGTGTGTGCTGATGCACTAGGGAGGCAAAATAAGCTGATCCCTGGAGCCAGCAATACACTTCAGCCGTCAACACCAGACAGAAGGAAGCGCAAATGGATGGAGACACCTATGGATCACATTAGTTTACTGTAAAGCTACGTCTTAGTTGGTGCTTATCTTGGCGAGAGCCGAGTTCAAATCAGCATGAAGTTTTAACATCTACTCTTGTGTAATGGAAATCTATTACAATATATTAACCAGCTTTGACTGCACCATATGAATGTTTTATCACTCAACATGATAATTTATGGGGTGGCACGGTGGTTAGCGCTGCTGCCTCACAGCTCCAGGGTCCTGGGTTTGATTCGGGCCTCAGGGGTCTGTCTGTGTGGAGTTTGCATGTTCTCCCTGTGTTCGCATGGGTTTCCTCCCACAGTCCAAAGACATGCTGGCTTAATGGATTGGCCTCTCTAAATTGCTCTGCAATGGACTGGCATCCCGTCCAGGGTGTAGTCCTGCCTTGTTCCCTGTGTCTGCCGGGTTAGGCTCCGGCTCACCACAACCCTCTATAGCAGGGTCAATTCTGTCCTGAGGGCGGTGTCCCTCCTGGCTTTTGTACCATCTTGACCTAAATTACTTAATTGGATCAATTATTACCAATTATTGGTCTAATTAAGTAATTTAGAGCACAGTTGGAATAAAAGCCAGGAGGGACACCGGCCCTCCAGGACCGGAATTGAACACCCCTGCTCTATAGGATTAAGCAGTTACAGATAATGGATGGATGAATGATAATTTACGATATAAAAGTCTAGTTTACTCTTACCTGTTTCTCCCAGTGAGTATGAGGGCATTATTTAAAAAAAATAAACTTACAGTAAAACTACATAATCTTATTGAAATCTGTCTGATAGAGTACCAGAGTATAAAAGATATCATGGGTAATGGACAACTTGTGTCTTGTTACCGTAGTAAGCATATCACAAAGGCAATGTGCCTGTCGGCAGTCAGGTATGTACAGTCCTACCCGATTTGTTAAGATGTTGCTATTTACCATGGTAGTGGTTGTTAGAGAGTGGTTCTATTTTTGAGTGATCATAAACCCTAAAAAGGGTTACGTTCCAGACCCAACTGGCTCTTACCTTTATGTATGCATGTACAGGTATGGCCAAAAGCTTTGCATAATCCTATAGAAGTCAAAAAATAATGTAATTGTATGTACAAAATAATGTGAGGTCTTGTAACAATTGTAAGTTCTGCTAAGAAATAAAAATAAATAGTAATATTGATTTCCCTTCGATAATTCCCATTGAATACATTTCCGTCTCCATACCAGATATCATTTTATTGGGCGGAAAAAAAAGGAAGTGATCAAACATGGGTTAGAGAAATTTACACACAATATGTGCTGTAAATGTAATTTTATTTAAGATTAAAAAATGTTCACACTGAGTTCACTGCACAAAGCAAAATGCAAAAAGAAAAATGAACAAGGGATTTTCAAATGCTTCTTGGTATCTGCAATTTACAAAAAAAAAGCAAAAACAAAACATTTCATATCAATCATTTGGCTTTAAGTGTAAATGACCTCTGGACATTTTTTTTTTTTTAAGGGGCAACAATACACCATGAATCAAAACAGTATTTCTAATAGGAGAAATGCAACAAGAGGTTTCATGCAGGACAGCCCATTTACACAAATATATATGCTGCAGTACATGTGTGGTCTTTTTTGCCCAGCTGTTCTCAAAGCAAGTGACAAGAGACCAGGATAGGTCAAATGTTCACAAGCCATCTTGGTATTTTTAGTTCAGCAATAACTTTTGTTAATGATTGTATTTGTTTTACAACTTCAGTGGTAGCCTAGCCACATTTAAGACTTGTCATCACTTAGGAGGCAAGAATGCTACAATTGTTACATTTCAGTGCAGCAGCAGGGCATTAGTTCACATTTCCACAGGGGAGAAATCTCTCAATACCTCCCCAGATTACAAGATGAAGTTGAGACGCAACCCAGTGCCAGGTACTTCAGTAAGAAAATGTGTCAAGTCCATGAATCAGCAATCTACTGACTGAATTCATTGCAAGTGTAGGCTTACCTTAGTGCTCACGGAAATATAATAAAGTGCACAACAACATTTTTTTTTTATTAAAACAAGATGTGAAAGTTACTGGTGAATAACATTAAACATTATTTTTCTTCATCTTTTTCAATGTAACTATTTAACAAATCACACGTTAATTTGGGTAATTCTGTTTTGTAATAACAAGCATGTACATATGTGTACAATTGAATCAGAAGCCTTTATTCATCTGCAGGACAGGTCAGAGTAAACAAAGGGCCATGTCTCAAAACAAGATGTAATTGTGACAGACAACTATACAACTAAGTTTGAAAGTCAGGTTTAAATGCATTTTTTCTTCTGTAAAATCTGAAGTTTAACACAGTACGATGAAGGGCCTTGCACCCTGTTGTGAACAAGTGTGACATACAACATCAAGTTCAATTAATGACAACAGCACATATTCATTAACCTACAATTAGATGCTTAATAATAGATTGTTTTCTTCTCAATTATATATAGAACCTACAGTTTTTTCTTTTTTTAAAAACGCTCTTTAAACCCAGTAACACTATAAACCTTTTATCTTCATAGTATTTTGTCAAACACACCTGGATCTTTCAACACTTAAGTTTTTATATATTTATTTTATTTAACTTTGTAGAATATTAATGTTATCTTTTAAATAAAAGAAATTAGTTCAAATGCATCCACTTTTTATTATTATTTATTTTTAATTTACAAGGCAACCACAAATAAGTTTGTTTTCTGTAAACTTTAGGGCTATTATACTGTGGATCTTGGATTTTTTGTTTTCGTTTTATTTTGTCCGCACTAAACGTTATAATCTAAACTTCAAGCCACAAAATCAACACAGACCTAAACAACTAACATTAACACATCAAGTATTAAGATATTTAAGTGCAGGAGGCACTAATAAGCAGTTAGACCCAACAAGGAAGCCGGCTGCTGCCTCTGCCGTGGTGGTGGTGGCAGTGGTCTGTAAGGCTTCATTTTGTAGGATGGCCACCTACAAACTGGGCAGCAGTGTTTACCGCCTGCAAGCCAGACCACAATGCACTGCTGGTGGAACACATGGCCACATGGAAGACCCATTAATATGCAACCACTTCCAAAATGTTCTAGACACACAACGCATTCTGTGCATTGCAACATGTCACCGGGCCATGTGGACCAGTCAGGTTCAAAGTTATCTTTTGTGCTACAAGTCCCCTTGCATTTTCTTGCATTGGGGCTGTCTTCAAAGTTTTTAGTAACACAAGTACAGTCAGGAAGACTTCCTCCAAGACATTCCTCCTTCGATCGACTCTGGGCTGCTCTCCTCTCATCATCCGACAGTTCCGTTTCAGTCTTTGTTTCGTTCTCAGATTCACAATCACTTTCCTGGCAGTTTTCTGCAGCTTCCTCTTCAGACTGGGCATCACATTTAAAATGCCAAGTTGGCAGATTCTTGATGTAGTCAGTGGGGATCAATGGGCGAAGCCACAGATCTGGGAATGCCAGTCTCTCCAGAAGCAAGTTGGGGTCATCATCCCAGTCCGACTCAATGGGAAAGTTCTGAAAGGAAACAATGGGGTGGAACAGGTAGCTTGTGTACCAGTCCCAAAGGCTGGACAGCCACTCAAGATTATTGGCATTGATTTCGTCGTCATTGTTGTTGCGCCTCCTCTTCTTCTCAAAGTAATCGATCAATAATCCGTGACCAAGGTAAGTGCTAAGAAAAAGAGCCGGGTGGGAGGAATAAAAAGACCAATCAGCCCTTACCCAGGAGGCTAAGGTTGTCGTGTCAGCATACCTTAAAACTTTTAGGCTGTATTCATAAAAACTATCTAGGTATGGCAACTGTAGTAAGCCCAGTATAGGGAGCCAGGAAATTATTAATAAGGAGTTGTACGTCCCAAGTGTGCTTATAAGGACCACAAAGCGCTTTATAGTGGCACCTTGTGTTATAAATAAATCCATCCAGGCCATTAGGTTGACCATAACCAGGCTTAAGACAAACAAATCATTAACTTCTGGCTGTATTGAGCGTAGGAAAGCATCCATAGCATTGAGAGACATAAACTCCCCTGTACTGTTCCCATACCTGTAGCTCCCTTCAGGTGTTTTAAGTAGGTATGAAGGTATCTGTTGTACACCGATCGCTTTCAAGTAGTCTTGACTATTCCAATTTTGTACGTCCACAAAAATAAATTCTATCCTCCCAGTGAATTTCACACTGAGGGCTGAGAAAAAAGCAGGTGGTTGGTCTAGTTTGGCAAACAGGTACATTTTTACCTGGTACTGGTCACTCTTGTTCCACTCATCCATTAACTGATTGGTGTAGTGGATGGTTTTTATCCGGGAAGCAATGCGAGTGGTCATCCACTTGAAGATCTGCTCTGTTTCGATCTTGTTGCCATTATACTCTTTCAACATCACCTTCCCTTTAGAAGTGTTGGTCTGAGGGACAGACATGATGAGTGTGGACTTCAGCCAGCCTCTTTTCCTACAGTATCTGTGAAAACAGAATTTAAAAGCTTTAGACCCTTTCAAACATTTAATAGTTAATCCATGTAACATGCCAAGTATTTTCCACCCTAAGATTTGGTGCAAATACATTATTATAGGGTTTATATTATTTTATATACACTAGGCAGTGTCTCCTACCCTCTGTCCTAAGTCAATCTCCACTTAATTTCCACCTGCCACCTCTGGTCCTGGTTTCTGTGCTGCACTTAAAGTATTGGTTAGGGTTAACTTTCTCAACTTCTTTTAAGATTAAGACTTGTACTCTACACCTTTGACTAAATACTTATCCCCACATTCACAACACCAAGGTCTTTGGTGGGTCTGTTCTACTTCTAGAACACTCACTTGGTATTTGTTTGTGACTGGCGTGTACTTACAATTGTTGACGTTTTCTTAAATTTTCATCATTCTTGCCCAGACACACACTGAGGGCCATGAACCCCCCTCCCCAGCACACACACACACACACACTGATCACTGTGGCATACACCATTTTGTTCTGAAAAGCCTATTGTTTTTTATGTTTAATGAAAAATCAATTTTTAACAATAGGTTAGAAAGCAAAAGAAAAACTGATTAACTGCAAAAATAAAATAACCAGGCAAGTATCTTCCATTGAAATGGAAAACAACTGATGATAGCTTTTTGGTAAATGGTTGACAGGATACTGACTGTGCATTCACAGGCTTCAGGGATCTCTCACCTGGAGTCATTCGAGCAGTTGAAGGTGCCAGTGCGGATGCCGAATTGGGAAACTTTCCTCACCATTTTGTTCCAGTTGACTTTACTCACAAGAGGATGTCTGTCTTTAGCTATGACCTAAAAGAGAGAACAACATTTTAGTAAACTATCCATTGCAGGACAACCTTATTTTCCACTAACACAGGTTTAAGATGCTGTCCAAAGTGATTAGGCCTTGTTACAATACAGCTACAGTAACTACAGCTACAGTATACCGATTTAAATGTTTCTGTACATTCATTAAATATATTTTACAAAATTAATACGAAACATTCAGCAGTGTACATTATTGTAAGAAGAGTTTCTTCCAAACAAATAAACAACGGTTAACACAGATGACCCATTTTAAATTAATTGAACCCTATATAGAACATATATTTACTCTCACCGTGTTTCTTTAAAATTTGGAGGTTTCTAGAGGAACAACAGAGCCTCAAGAGATGAATTGTGCTGGAAATCTAGGCTAATTTCAAACTTTTCACTTGCTCCGAAACAGCAGATGTGTTAGTATATAATTGTATACCGTCTAGGTTTATGTTGCTGAAGTAGTAATTTGAGTTGACATAATCTACAATTGTGGGTACCAAAAGCTTTTTAGAAGAGCTTTCTTGTTGCAACTTGACTTTTCTTTTGAAGGAGACTGAGAAATCAAAGCTGTGACTTTACAATTTTGTAATAACAACATTTATGGGGTTTTGTCTGTAACAGCAACTGCTGGCACCCTACTCATGGATAATTTGGTGTCATCACTGATATTATTGATTTGATAAGAAAAAAAAAATGCATTGCCAATGTGAATCTAGGACAATACATAGTATTTGTGCCTTCATCTGGGACACTAAAAGCACATTCAGTTCTGATTTGGCTGTCCCAACTTATTACTGCGGTGCTTTAATAGGCTCATAGCAATCTTATAAATACACATCAATATATTTACTGTATTAAGAATCTAGTACATCTTTATTTTGTCATACTTGTCTAGGCAAGGAAAAATTAACTATACCATAATAGTCAAGTTCAATTGTACGTTTTTATTCAGTTTTGTTTTTTTATACACTACCGTTCAAAAGTTTGGGGTCACTTAGAAATTTCCTTGTTTTCGAAAGAAAAGCACATTTTTTGTCCATTAAAATAACATCAAATTGATCAGAAATACAGTGTAGACATTGTTAATGTTGTAAATGACTATTGTAGCTGGAAACGGCTGATTTGTAATGGAATATCTACATAGGCATACAGAGGCCCATTATCAGCAACCATCAGTCCTGTGTTCCAATGGCACGTTGTGTTTGCTAATCCAAGTTTATCATTTTAAAAGGCTAATTGATCATTAGAAAACCCTTTTGCAATTATGTTAGCACAGCTGAAAACTGTTGTGCTGATTAAAGAAGCAATAAAACTGGCCTTCTTTAGACTAGTTGAGTATCTGGAGCATCAGCAATTGTGGGTTCGATTACAGGCTCAAAATGGCCAGAAACAAAGAACTTTCTTCTGAAACTCGTCAGTCTATTCTTGTTCTGAGAAATGAAGGCTATTCCATGCAGAAATTGCCAAGAAACTGAAGATCTTGTACAACGCTGTGTACTACTCCTTCACAGAACAGCAAACTGGCTCTAACCAGAATAGAAAGAGGAGTGGAGGCCCGGTGCACAACTGAGCAAGAGGACAAATACATTAGAGTGTCTAGTTTGAGAAACAGACGCTCACAGGTCCTCAACTGGCAGCTTCATTAAATAGTACCCAAAACACAGGTCTCAACGTCAACAGTGAAGAGGCTTACTTGGGATGCTGGCCTTCTAGGCAGAGTTGCAAAGAAAAGCCATATCTCAGACTGGCCAATAAAAAGAAAAGATTAAGATGGGCAAAAGAACACAGACACTGGACAGAGGAAGATTGGAAAAAGTGTTATGGACAGACGAATCTAAGTTTGAGGTGTTCGGATCACAAAGAAGAACATTCGTGAGACGCAGACCAAATGAAAAGATGCTGGAGGAGTGCTTGACGCCATCTGTCAAACATGGTGGAGGCAATGTGATGGTCTGGGGGTGCTTTGGTGGTGGTAAAGTGGGACATTTGTACAGGGTAAAAGGGATCTTGAAGAAGGAAGGCTATCACTCCATTTTGCAACGCCATGCCATACCCTGTGGACGGCGCTTGATTGGAGCCAATTTCCTCCTACAACAGGACAATGACCCAAAGCACAGCTCCAAACTATGCAACAACTATTTAGGGAAGAAGCAGTCAGCTGGTATTCTGTCTATAATGGAGTGGCCAGCACAGTCACCGGATCTCAACCCTATTGAGCTGTTGTGGGAGCAGCTTGACCGTATGGTACGTAAGAAGTGCCCATCAAGCCAATCCAACTTGTGGGAGGTGCTTCAGGAAGCATGGGGTGAAATCTTTTCAGATTACCTCAACAAATTGACAACTAGAATGCCAAAGGTCTGCAAGGCTGTAATTGCTGCAAATGGAGGATTCTTTGACGAAAGCAAAGTTTGAAGGACACAATTATTATTTCAATTAAAAATCATTATTTCTAACCTTGTCAATGACTATATTTCCTATTCATTTTGCTATATTTCCTATTCAAACTCATTTCATGTATGTTTTCATGGAAAACAAGGAAATTTCTAAGTGACCCCAAACTTTTGAACGGTAGTGTATATGATGCTTATTGCTTCAAGTGAGGTTTGGCTGTTTGACAGGAGTAACCTAAGCATCTGGAGTATGTTTGTCTTGCACTATAAAACACTGGTACATCACTGTACAATTAACCTATAATTCAGCATAATTTAAAAATTACAGCAAGGTATCTGTAGAAGTTTTAGATGGGAAGGCAACAATATAACAGCTCCTGCCTGCAATCAGGTTTTCTTGCTGGTTTTAGTACGTTCCTCACAGAAAATGTATTTTAGCCACACTTGCTTCAAAACAAAGCTCGTAAAGCCTTATATGCTTTCTACTGTACATGAACTATTTACCTGAACCAACCAGATGCCATCCTTGGTGTCTTCCACAAGCTCATAGAAGTGCATCTCTCCACTGAAGGTGGTGCTGGAAACTGTCTCTGAAGCCTCTTCTTCATTTTTGAGAGCAGAGTAAAGTTCCCCCTCCATGAGATCACCTGCAATATAAATACAACATGGTATGTTAGTAACGCACACATCCCTGTAAAAAACATATCAAACAAAGCTGTTGGTACACTGATCTTATTACAAATGCCCCTGATACACCGACACCTGTAAGCTGCTTTGGATAAAGGCATCTGCCAAATAAACTAATAACTAACCAACTCATCTTGTAAGAAATTCCCCTATAAAATTCACAATGCTCCCACGATACAGCTTTAGTGTATTACACCGCTTAGAAAATGGGTTTTCTATTTCCTGGCATATCATTGGCTAATACCCTTGACAGAGTGATACATTAACTTTTAATAGATGACCAGGAAGTAAAAAGTACCAGCAGAAGTGCCTTTTCACCTGGACAGATATCTGTGAGCCACCTAATGTTCAAGTTTTAAACCACAAAACTTTGTCTTTTTTTGTGACAGTTGCCCATTTTCTAAGCACAATAAGACCCTATGGGTTGGGCAGTATTGGGAAATACCAGACCTTCCTGCAGCATGGGGACTCATTACGCCCTTGGGTGGTCTGGTACTGCCCCTGTTGGGTGTTATTGCTTAAATAACCTACAGTCACATTATGAATTATTGTAACAAATGTCTAGGCAGCTGTATATACTCAGAAATTTAGTCAAATTCCGAATATACAGCTGCCTTTATTAGCCCACTTAATCAGAGGCCAAACATCATGAATAAGTCCGTAATGTCTTTATTGTTGTTTCAAGCATTCCTGGTCAGGTCTAACAGTGACAGGCTGTAACTGTGACTGACTGAACGCAAGTTTCTGTATGAAGCCTCCTCCCCCTCAGACACTGACTCCCTCAACAAATGTGTTTATTTTAGGTTGCACAACATACAGTACAACATAATATTTGTGGTACCATACCCATCTGCTGTCTCCTAAAATATGTACTAAAATCTTTGGGATGCTTCTTTTTGGATTATAATGAAATGTTGAAAATAGCCCAGCCATCAAAAATACATATTCAAACATAATGCTCCAAAAATCATACTATATTTCAGCGTACAAAGAAAAGGAGCAGTTTTCTACCAAATAAAAGCAAATTAATCTTCATGTCTGTATGTTTAAGTACAGTGGCTGTCAAAAGTATTCACCCCCCTTGGACTTTTCCACATTTTATTGTGTTACAACATGGAATCAAAATGGATTTATTTAGGAGCTTTTGCCACTGATCAACACAAAAAAAGTCCATAATGTCAAAGTGAAAAATAAAATCTACAAATTGTTCTAAATTAATTACAAATATAAAACAGAAAATAATTGATTGCATAAGTATTCAACCCCTTTGCTATGACACACCCAAATAAGCTCTGGTGCAACCAATTGTCTTTAGAAGTCACATAATTAGTTGAATGGAGTCCACCTGTGTGCAATTAAGGTGTTTCACATGATTTCAGATTAAATACATCTGTCTCTGGGAGGTCCCACAGTTGGTTAGTACATTTCCTAACAAAAACTACATCATGAAGACGAAGGAACATTCAAAGCAAATCCGGAATAAGGTTAAAGCCCCAATCAGGGGTAGGATATAAGAACATTTCCAAGGCACTGAATATCCCCCGGAGCACAGTAAAGTCCATTATTCAGAAATGGAGAGAATATGGCACAACTGTGAATCTGTCTAGAACAGGCTGCCCTCAGGAACCGAGTATCCGGGCGAGAAGGGCACTAATCAGGGAGGCCACCAAGAGGCCTATGGCAACTCTAAAGGAGTTACAGTCTTCCACGGCTGAGCTGGGAGACACTGTGCATACGGCAACAATAGCCCGGGTGCTTCACAAAACTGGCCTTTATGGGAGAGTGGCAAAAACAAAGCCATTGTTGAAAAACAACACTAAGCGCTATGTTTGGCGCAAGCCTAACACCGCACATCATCCTGAGAACACCATCCCTACCGTGAAGCATGGTGGTGGCGGCATCATGCTATGGGGATGCTTCTCTGCGTCAGGGCCTGGAAAGCTCGTGAAGATAGAGTGCAAAATGGATGCAGCCAAGTACAGAGAAATCCTGGAGGAAAACCTGCTGAAGTCTGCAAGAGACCTGGGACTTGGGAGAAAATTCATCTTCCAGCAGGACAATGACCCCAAACATACAGCCAAAGCCACACTGGAGTGGCTTAAAATCAAAAAGCTCAATGTCCTGGAGTGGCCCAGTCAAAGCCCGGACTTCAATCCAATTGAGAATACGTGGAAAGAGTTGAAAATTGCTGTTCACCAAAGGTCCCCATCCAACTTGACGGAACTTGAGCAATTTTGCAAAGAAGAATGGGCAAAAATTGTAGTGTCCAGATGTGCAAAGCTGGTAGAGACTTATCCAAATAGACTCATGGCTGTAATTGATGCCAAAGGTGCCTCTACCAAATATTGACTCAAGGGGGTGAATACTTATGTAATCAATTATTTTCTGCTTTGTATTTGTAATTAATTTAGAACAATTTGTAGATTTTATTTTTCACTTTGACATTATGGACTTTTTTGTGTTGATCAGTGGCAAAAGCTCCTAAATAAATCCATTATGACATGGAGATATTTTGCATAATCTCTGAGATACTGTGACAGAAATATAATGAATCTTGGTTGTAAATCTCCCTCCCGACCCGTGAGGGCGCTAAGCAGTGAGGACAGAGTTCTTTTGACAGGCTGGCCTGACAGTTCTTTCCCCGGGTTGGGAAGTCGGTCAGTCTGGAAGAAGGCGAGACTCTGTTGCAAGAACGTATTGACCCGGAAGGGAAACAATGTTGCAGCCGCAGATTGTAAAGGCAGCTGCATTCATTTACCAAGGGGTCATGCGTCACAGCATGTAAGGGGGATGTAGAATCGTAATCAGTTCCTTCGCTTGGTTTAAATGTGAGTAGAACCGAGAAGGACAGTGAAAATAATACGGGGGCTGTAATCGTGAGTGTTGTGTTTAGTTTGTTTGTAATCGTCTTGTCTTGTACATTGTTAGATGGCTAAAACACGTTTCCGGAGCTGTCGCCAAGGGCCAGCACTGAACTGGAACATCACTTCACCACTGTCACTAAATAAACTTGTATCACCCATCACTACTGCATGCAGCCAGGACTGGTGACCGTGTTAGTATACTGTGGGACGGATATTAGTGTTTATTATTTAGGATTGAAACCCTGTTGTTATATACTCCATGCACTACACATTGCTGTGTATTGCCAGGGATTATTATTTGGTCACCAGACCTGGATATAAATAAAACTGTTCCAAACTGGATTATAAATCTCTGTGTGTTTCATTACTGCAGTGCATCACCCCTGCACCTGCACGTACCACTTACCACTTTACCACAGATACTTGCGTTCATGTGTTTTTACTCTGGATCTAGCCCCAGACAATGCAAAATTGAAGAAAAACGGCAGTTCGGTTAGGACTGTGTGGTACTTTAGCCTCACCAAAGTGGCCATACGCAATGCTCGAATGCATGACAAATACAACTTCAAAAATCCAAAATCCGCAGATACCAAAATGTTTTGCTTGATTCTTGTAGTTCTCATCAACATCTATCCAAAAATATCTTTGGGTGGTCTTTGGAGCCCCACCACGCGAGTTATTTCGGCCTAAACTTGGTAGAAATACCAAAAGTTCAAATTTCTGAGGGGGTTGATGACCAGTGGGGGTACTTGAAACTAAAAGTGTTTCACAAAATTTGGAAGAGTGGTCCCAAAGGTTCTTACAGCAATACTAATATGTTAGGAGCCGCATCCCCTACAGGGTAAAGGGTTGGGCTGAAGTTCGAATAAAACTCGTCACTTACCCCTCGTCTTGCAACTTGCCAAAAGTGAGTTCGGTGATCCTGGTATTTTTTTTCTCTAAAACCCTTATTTATTACGAGTCGAACGAGGCGCTACGCATGATGGTAGCGTCTAAATTAAGCCCAGGGTGATTTCTTTGATCAGGGTCACTTTTTCACTTTAGGTTGACCTTTGGCAGGTCACAGTTCAAAAGGGAAAATGTAAATAAATAAATAAATAAATAAATAAATTTTGCAAAAGGACAAAACAGCTGTATAAAAAGCAAATGTCCGTTATTATTACTATTATTTTAAACGTATGCTTTGAAATACTATTATTTTAAACGTATGCTTTGAAAGAACATGTATTTGACAGTGGCATAACTGGAAAACAACTACTTTTAAAAATAATATTGAGTTTTGAATAATCCCGAAAGCCATGAACAAAAAGCATTCATAATCCTCACCATATCGAGTTAACAAACACACGTATACGACGTTAAACTGCATTAACATGAATGAATTTCAGTCGCATCAGTGAATGAGCTTACCGTTTCCGGTACCTGTTTTTTTTTTTTATTAAACAAAGACTTGAAATGACTGACTGCTTACCCGATTTCTCAACTAGTTCCCGGACATCCTTCTTTTCTGGTAGCCCAGAGTATCCCAGCCCTCTGCATTCCAGGATAGTCTTCAGCTTTTTGAAGCTCAGAGTCACCGGGTCCACTAACCGAGTAGCGAAGATACCCGTCTCACACCACACAATGGCTTCGAAAAACCGTGCCAGAACGAACAACATCAAAAAATAAAGAAGCAACAAAAACAGCTTTAGCCACATTTTTTCTCTTTCTTTTTTTGTTCCTGGGGTAGATCTATTCCTGTTTTTTTTTTCTTTTTAAGCCGTCGCTGTAATTTCCTGGTCGTAGTCGTAGCAGTGCACAGATAACCTTCGTTTCATTTGTTTTTCGTTTCTTTTGTTTTAATTGGTTTTTACATTCTCTTCTTTTTATCGTATTTTAACCCTTTACAAAACTCAACGGGAAAATGCAATACCGATTTTGATTAGAAACAAAACAACAAGGCCCTGAAACCAAGTTTGCTGTCTTCGAATGACCACCATTTTCAGAAGTTCCCTGCTATAAAAAATAAATAAAAGCTTTTTTTTTTTACATTTCAGCTTGACCGGCACGGTTTTCTCTGAACGTTTTGGTTTATTGTCTTTTGTTAGGCGCTGTATTTCAGTGTTTTGCTATCACAGCATTTTAAGCCCAAAGATTGCTGCTGTTGTCCCCGCAGTTGCTAATGTTGGAGCGCGCTGTCTGCTAAATCAGCTGGCATACATAACACGTGACGTCACCGAGCAGGAAGCCTGACAAATTCTGCTCCAACAGAAACACAACGGCGCCGCAGAGTCCAAAAACACATGCAGGGGTGTAGTGCTGGGGGTCGCGGGGGAGCACGGCTTACGTACTTCACGTGTTGAATATTGACTGTTTTACACCTATTAATATATGGAGATATACATGTGTATAACCCATACAAATAAGCAAAGAATACAATAACCGTAAGAAACCCTGATAGATAAATAATGAAGAAAAGTTTGAATATAGCGTGACTGGTCTGGGACAACAGGTGTGAATAATGTAGCGAGGCGAAGACAACCTGTATCAACGCTGTGCTGAGGTATCAGCGTTTTACAATTAGATGTAATAATTGGCACCTGTAGTTCTTATTTTGAGACCCATATATAGGAAATTGTGTAGATAATATAAGCTATACATCTATTTAAAAGATACAACTCAATCGCGACAAACAAAAAAAAGGGTACCTGTGGCCTTACACATCCTTTTTTGCTAATGGATGCTGTTTTGTTTCAAAACCTCAGTCTCATTCGCTCCTAAGCGGCTGCAGTAGGACAGCTGATTGTGGACCAAACCATTCATACGAGAAGAGGGAGTTGGGGAGTGTTATGCATAGGATTAATAATAATAATGACGGCGTTTTAATCATGTGTGTATTAGTGTATGAAACTGGTTGTGAAAATATGTACATTATTTATCTGTAATATAAATATCTGTACGTCTAGTTGCTTTACAATAATACCTCAATACCCGATTGTCTGAATTTGTAATCAATTGGTACACTTAGCCCTTTCAAATACCGTAACTACTAAACTGCATTTTTCAGTGATAGGGAAATGTCCCTCTCACATTGGAGTACTAAAACGTTTATTTATTGGTATGATCACTAGTCAGTATAGAAGTCAATGGGAAAACAAATGGAATCAGATCCAGGATCACTGGAGCCGGATCATGAGATGGTGTTTTACTACAAGGATCTGATCCGTAATGTTGATCCAATCCTGGAGCTGCACACACCACGGAAACTGACCAATGAGAAGTGAACATACGTGGCACATAGTTTAAAGACCCCAGCTGACAAATTTGTATACAACCTGAAAATGGTTTAAGTTTGTAATTTACCATAGCTCGTGTTATTTACTAATGTTATCACACTGAGGTATCTGTCTACTTACAGTTTAACTTTTCACTTAAAATTGAATCCGTAAATTTAAAACAGCAAAATGACCTTTGTGCAAATAAATATATACATCAATAAAAACTGAATACATTACCAAGAACAATTATTATACCAAATTAACGATATATTACTGAATCTAAATTATTTTGTGTGTTAAATACATTGCACAGACTTTCGCATCTCTATTTATCAATGTTCCAAAAACTCTCTCTTGGTCACATTTTATTAAACATTTTTAAACTAATAAATAAACAGTTACCATAACGAACATTATTGTATTCATCATAGTAAAGTTAAGAACATAAGAAAGTTTACAAACGAGAGGAGGCCATTCAGCCCATCTTGTTCATTTGATTGTTCGTAGCTTATTGATCCCAGAATCTCATCAAGCAGCTTCTTGAAGGATCCCAGGGTGTCAGCTTCAACAACATTACTGGGGAGTTGGTTCCAGACCCTCACAATTCTCTGTGTAAAAAAGTGGCTCCTATTTTCTGTTCTGAATGCCCCTTTATCTAATCTCCATTTGTGACCCCTGGTCCTTGTTTCTTTTTTCAGGTCAAAGAAGTCCCCTGGGTCGACATTGTCAATACCTTTTAGAATTTTGAATGCTTGAATCAGATTGCCACATAGTCTTCTTTGTTCAAGACGGAATAGATTCAATTCTTTTAGCCTGTCTGCATATGACATGCCTTTTAAACCCAGGATAATTCTGGTTGCTCTTCTTTGCACTCTTTCTAGAGCAGCAATATCCTTTTTGTAACGAGGTGACCAGAACTGAACACAATATTCTAGGTGAGGTCTTACTAATGCATTGTAAAGTTTTAACATTACTTCCCTTGATTTAAATTCAACACTTCTCACAATATATCCAAGCATCTTGTTGGCCTTTTTTTATAGCTTCCCCACATTGTCTAGATGAAGACATTTCTGAGTCAACGTAAACTCCTAGGTCTTTTTCATAGTTCCCTTCTTCAATTTCAGTATCTCCCGTATGATATTTATAATGCACATTTTTATTGCCTGCATGCAATACTTTACACTTTTCTCTATTAAATTTAATTTGCCATGTGTCTGCCCAGTTCTGAATGCTGTCTAGATCATTTTGAATGTCCTTTGCTGCTGCAACAGTGTTTGCCACTCCTCCTATTTTTGTGTCGTCTGCAAATTTAACAAGTTTGCTTACTATACCAGAATCTAAATCATTAATGTAGATTAGGAATAGCAGAGGACCTAATACTGATCCCTGTTGTACACCACTGGTTACCTCACTCCATTTTGAGGTTTCTCCTCTAATCAGTACTTTCTGTTTTCTACATGTTAACCACTCCCTAATCCATGTGCTTGCATTTCCTTGAATCCCTACTGCGTTCAGTTTGAGAATTAATCTTTTATGCGGGACTTTGTCAAAAGCTTTCTGGAAATCTAAATAAACCATGTCGTATGCTTTGCAATTATCCATTTTCAATGTTGCATCCTCAAAAAAAGTCGAGTAGGTTAGTTAGACACGATCTCCCTTTCCTAAAACCATGCTGACTGTCTCCCAGGATCTTATTATATTTTCCATAAGTTTACATATAATAGAAGTCAGGCTTATTGGTCTGTAGTTTCCTGGTTCGGTTTTGTCTCCCTTTTTGTCGGTATTATGTTTGCTAGTTTCCAGTCTGTTGGTACATCCCCTGTGTCAAGAGACTGTTGCATGATCTTGAGTTCTTATCTGTAAACAGGAACACTTTTAAAGTTTGAAACTCATTGTTGATTCTTCACATTGAAAAAATCATGTTTCCAATTATTTCTTATTTTTATTTTCCTCGAGCAACATTTCTGCATTTCTTTGAACATCATGAATAGTAAAACGTAAGCAGGGTGGCTATTTTGTGAGGAAACCAAGACATAAAAAAACAGAACGTTCTTTAGTTTCTTTAAGTGAGTGGGATAGAAGTAGAAAAACAAGAGCTGCTTGTAAACTAAAAGGAATGAAAACGGAGTCTTGGATAAATTCTGTGCAGATTAAAACATATTCTAACAATAAACATAGACACCTTACTATATAACAAGTGCATTTTTACCAAAGGCGTTACTATTAGTTTTCTTTTGAAGAAGGTGTGCTTTTACTAACCACAAATAAACAATATATTAAATGAACAAGCATTCCTCTTGTTTGAGAATTTCAATTGTGCCAGCCCCACCTACTCCACATTTACACAAGAGTGGGCGGGTCTGGCAGTGTTGGAATGTCACATTGTGGCATTCTTTGAATGGAATGATGGAGGCTGTTCATCATTCCATTCAAATATGTATCTCAAGTGCAAAGAAAATTCAAAGCCAGGTAAATGGCAGATTTAGAGAAAAATGATATCCTGAGCCATAAAATAATAAGTGAAATTTAAAAGTTTGAGCCAATTTAAGTTTGGGAATAATATGTCCCAATGTCTGTGGGAGACAGTAGTACAATTAATGTGCATCCCATGCAACTATAATTTTTTTAGCTGTAACTAAGTCTTCATTTTGCCACCAGTTACCTGGTAATCTGTGAGTAAAATGTGTTGAAAGTAACAGATGACCAAGACATTTCAGGCTTTACTTTTACCTTGTAGTCACACCACAGCTTCAAATTGACATATCCTACAGGCCACATGCTTAGGTGTAACACATTAAGCTCATAGTTTGAGATTAAATCATGGCATTGACTTGCTTATATATTAAAGGTGCTAAAGGCTGCTGTCAATCAAGGGAGACGTGTGATAATTTTGAGAAAGGTATCTTCGTGGAAATTCGGCAGAAACAACTGAAAGAACCTGGGTTATGGATAACCGTAAACTGATTGTATCAGTGGAAAAGAAGCAAGAGGAGGCATTAATCAACAGACCAGAAGCTAAAGAAAAAATATTCATATGGTCAGATAAATGTAGGGCCTTTGAAGCACTACCCCGTGTTCATGCAGTCATAATGACTGCTCATCTAACTGGATTTGACTGGCAGGGTATATGAAACAGCTGATTTATCTCATTGACTTATGTTATGTATGTAGTAATACTAATTTATTCAGCATTTTTTTCTTAAAGAATTGATAACCAAGGCGTTGAAATCAAATTACTTTGATTGGGGAAATGCATAATTTACTGTACTTGTTTAAAAGGTAAATTTCCATGGTCTGACCAAGCACCTCACTATGGCAGCCATTTCAAGTGAGTCTGACATAGTAATACTGGACTAGGAAGACCAGTTAAAGTTTGTTTAAAGCTACAGAGTGCAACTTGAAAAAATTCTACACACCCCTAATTAAAGGGTGGATCTCAAAACCTTGGTTATAGCTCCTTTGCTACTGATGGTATATACATTTATATTTAACCCATTCTTCCTCTTTTTATGATTTGTGCCACAATTCAATTTTTCACTCTCTAACTGGCCGACATCTGGCTTTTTAACTTTGGTCTCAGTACTGCCTTAGGAATTCTCTCTAGCACAACTCCCTTAGCTGTATTGATGCTAAAATGCACGTGACCTACACCTATACCGCAAAATTAACCCTCAGGCACATTTCTAACATCCTCTAGTTTATTTATGCCCACTGTTAGTATAACAACACGAGGTAGACCGGCTTGCTGCTTGAGATGACATTGTAAGATAATTTACTAAACCGTAATTTGCCCATTCAGGAGATACTCACACCTACACCCACACCATTAAAACAGCTGTTAATAATAAACTATGACACCCATACGCTCAATTTTTAATAACAAATAATGTAAATGCAATAACAACTTCTATTCGAATATCACAAAACACGAATGAACACGTATTGCATATCGTATTAATATATCGCCGATACCATCACCCATGCAGGCAGCAAACTTCATACGCTTTTTGTTTTCTGCTGAATCCTAACAATGTAACTGCTACTATGATTCACTATTAAAGAAACCCAGCGATATGGTACATCTCGACTGACTGCAGTAACTTGAGCTCAGAGATTTTCCTTAAGTCTCCAGACCAGATAATTTACATTATTATCAGTGCTTTATAACAAATAATAGTGCTTAAATTATATTATATAAATTAAATTTTACAAGGATATTATATTATAATTTATAACCATAGCAAAATAAACCCACGGCGTGGAAGCTTTAAGTTTTTGAAAGAAAAAAAAAACAAGCAAACAAAAAACAAACAAAAAATATATATACTGTAATACAATAAAGTATGTCAATGAAATGAATCAATTGCATTTTGCCTGAGTGAAACTTAAAAGTGAAATGGTCGCAACTTTGACGCGTCAAGAGGAAGTTCCGCAACGTCCCCAACAGCATTTGAGAGGTTATTTCACAAGATGTGGGATTGGGAATGCTAATTGTAGAAAACATGTTGAGGTACACCTCGAACGGAAAACTGTTTAAATGTGAACTCTTTAAATAATGTAAGTATTTTAATATAGGTTTTGATTTATATAAATTGAAAAATTGGCTACAGTTCGAGTGATTCTTTATTTGTCTTTACAGAGCACCCCCTTATAGACGTATTTTGGTTTAGCCATACTGAAACGGGTCACCTTTTTGGTACAAAATAAAAACATTGAGACTGCTTACACGATAATTGCATTTAGAGGTGTACTTGATCTTCTCAACTTATTTCTGATTTTATTTTCTTAGCTTAACATAGAGAAGCTATGGATCAGTGTGTCAATGTGGAAAGAGAGTTGGAGAAAGTGCTCCAGCAATTCGCCAGCTATGGCCAGCACTGTGATAGGATTCTGGAGATAGAATACACCAGCGGCTTGAAACAGCAAATATTACAGACTGCAGGTGAGTTTCTGTGCAATTTGTTTTGAATTCTTAATTCTGTTATCCTGAAAAAATATAGTCTGATCACCTGCTCTTAAAAATTAGAGATACATACTTTAGCCATGAGTATTATGTAAGGCCTAAATAATGTTTGCGTTACAGTAATAACAACTAATAATATAGACCCTATATTATTATTGATCTCCTTTTTATCACCATCGGCAATTTTTATCGGAGACGTAGCTGAATGATGCTGTCGAAAAAAGAAAACTAGTTGTTGGTTTCTAGTCAATGTAGCCACCCTCCTTCTAGTTTTCAATTATGACGGTACCATTAATTGTACATTGAAAATAGACTTGTCACTTTAACTGGTAATGATCTCTTTTCAAAATTGTGTTTCGTTTTCAAGACCCCATGTATCCTGACATTTTAGTCTGATAGTAGTAGCTAGGAACAGGAGGAGTAAAATCTTCAGGTGGCTGTGCAGGCTGGAGGCTGGATCAATTTTCTTCACTTGAGTCGACATGTTGAGTTCTTCTTGTTTTGATAAGAACAACAGTGCTTTTAGCCTGGGTCATGATCTGTACGTTTTTTCTGCCTCATCTTGTATGAATGCTGTCATTAAAACGCATTGTCTGGCCCTCACAGAGCTGTTTTAACTTCGTGTTAAAGTAGGTTGTGATCTTCACATGACTGTGGATCGAATCAAATCCCCCATAGCTATACTTTATAATGGCTATGGGAGCAACACCATTTTGATTTAATTCTGGCATGTGTGTTAAAGTACTCCTGTTTTTATTTAGCCGCCTTCCTAGTTTTAAATTGTGCATATTAAAATGTGCATAACTGGGAGAAGATGACCACCAAAACAATACTTTTGGGACATGCCTGCTTGTCATGTATTTGCTGAGCATTTTATGTCAAAGCTGCTGATAGGCCTCTCCGCGGAGTGACTTCCTCGGGCCCGCTTCCCGAAGTAATAAGTAGTCAGTCTCAGTCTCTTTTGCATTGAACCCGCAAATGCGAGTGATGCGACCACACAAGGTTGGACCTCTATTTCAGGAACCGGGGTTACATCCGTAACCTATCGTTCCCTTTCAATTCGAAGATGACCGCCAAATTGAATACTTTTGGGAAAGTATACCAGAGCTGTCGTGAGGGAGAATGAACGGACAGCATCTGAGGGACATCTCACTACCGCCATCTAGTGTTGATGGTGTGAGCGTGCAACCTCAAGGACCCTAGTGCCTATTAAAGGCATAGAGGGATCTACAACATTAAGTCAGTAGAACCCGGTAAACGCATGACAAACGAAGAGCTGGTCAGACTGATGCAGCACTCTTGTTCTATCCACATAACATCTCAGTGCTCGAACCGATAGAATGAGACTTTTGTGGAAGAAGCCCTAGCGTTCTGCAGCAATGCTCTTGTGGAAGAAGCCCTAGCGTTCTGCAGCATACCAACTACTGCACCTGAGAGCCCTAAGGCAGGCAGACAGACGGTCCCGTTCAGGGGCCAGACCCACAGCTGGAGTCTGCCAGGTTCTGGGTGCCAGAGGGTGCCTTTCGTCTGGCTGAGGAAATCCATGTGCAGCGGGATCTCCCAGGGCTGGCCTCGCAGCAGCTGGCAGAGGTTCGAAAACCAGATTCTCCTGGGCCATCTGGGGGCCACCAGTAGAACTGTCGCCTCATCTCTCCTGACCTTCTTGAGGAAGGCAGGGAACAGCGGTATAGCTGGAAAAGCTTTGGGCCATTCATGCGCTAAGGTGTTGACTCCTGGTGGACCTCCGCAGCTGCGGATGGAGAACCACAGGGGGCAAGGGGGCATCTCTGCCGTGGCAAAGGGGTCGTCCTGGGCTTCCCCATTTGGCCCTTTAACTTGGCAATGTCCCTCGCCTGATCTGCGTTCCTCGCTCTCTTTCTATCCCTCGAGGGGGATCTAGGGAAGTTGCGGGATGAACGGGCTGGAGCCTGCACGCAAGGTATACTGTGCGCCGGGCTCGAAGGCTGGCGGAGGGGGGAGGCCCGGGATCCCGAGCCGCAAGGGTGGCGTGATCTATGCCCAGGCACTTGACACAGAGGGTGTGTTTGTCCTGCGGGGGCAGAGTCCGCCTGCATGACGTGCACGGGTGAAAATTTGACATGGCTTGGACCGAGGGCGTCGATGCACCGAGGTGTTGAGGCCCTGGGGCACTGAGGGTGATGAAGCACAGAGGCTCTGGGGTACTGGGGTCAAGGGTGCTAAAAGGACATTGTTGCAGGGAGCTGTGGCTTGCCGAGGCGAGGAGTCCTCGAGGCACCGAGGGTGTCAAATCAGCAAGGTACAGAGGCTATGGAGCGCAGGTGCACTGATGCACAGGGCATAAAGCCTTGAAGGGGCCGAGGCGTGGCGACCTCGAGGTACCGAGGCTGACGAAGCAAGGAGGTACCGAGGCTCTGGTGCAGCGTGGCACCGACGGCACTGCTGTGCAGGGCTCGAAAGGCGCCTCGGCATATAGTCCTTGAGGAACCGAGGCTACGGAGCACCGAGGCACGAAGACACCGATGTCGGGAAGCGCTTGAACACTGAGGGCGTCGAGGCTTTAGTGCACGGAGGGTGCCGAAGCACGGAGGACTGGAAGGTACCGCGGGCATCGAGGCCTAGACACTGGGGCGCCGAAGCACTGAACACCAAGTACCGAGGGCAAAGCACCAAGGTATTGGACTGTGTGTGTGTATCTGGGCTGCTTGCAGTCACACAACCAGAAACAGTGCATAGCTTCCAACGGTGTGGAGCATAGAAAGGAGAAAAGAGAAAGAAAAGAAAAAAAGCCACTTGTTTTTTACGTTGAATTAAGAGTCAGTCACACAACTGGAAAGTTAGTGTTATACTCACCCTACCTACCTGTTCGTGAAAGACTAAAGAGACTGAGGTCTCTGTGCAGTGGCTATTTATTACCACGGGAGGCGGGACCGAGGACGTCACTCCACGGAGGGGCCTATCAGCAGCTTTGATATAAAATGCTCAGCAAATACCTGGCATATCCCAAAAGTATTGTTTTGGCGGTCATCTTCAAATAGAAAGGGAAGATATCTAAAACAACATATTCATTAAAAAAATAAATAAATAAATATATATCTATCTTCTCGTTTTCCTCCCGTAGATCGGGATGTTGAATTATCAGGAACACTTTCTCTTGTCCTATCCCAATGCTGTAAGAGGATAAAAGACACAGTACAGACGCTGGCATCAGACCATAAAGACATTCACAGCAGCGTCTCTCGAGTAGGGAAAGCCATTGACAAGGTAGGCTGGTTTGTATTCGTATGTCATTCAAAACAGCAGAAAACAGGTTCAGGCTATGAATAAATCGATGTCCAAGGTATTTTTTTCAGAACTGTAGCCAATTCTTTTTTCAAGCAGCTATCCGGATTTCTCTTAAAACAACTAGGACAAATGCAACTTCTATTAAGTAGTAAAGCATGAGGGTGTCAGTTTATAGCCTTAACCACTTCAACTCCAGATGTAAAAATGAAACCCCTTCCCAGGTACCAGATTTTGAAAATAATAATAATAATAATAATGTTTTCAAACCTGTAATTGCTATAAAATGTTAACATATGATAAATAAATAAATGACTTAAACTGTGTTTTTTATTAACCCTTTATGCTGCTGTGTAGTACATACCCATATACAATATAGAGATAAAAACGTTTTTTGTTTTTTTTTTAAACAATGAAAACAAACACGCTGCTAATGACGATAATAATTAGTAAACAGTAATTATCAAATAAAAATTAAACAACATCAAAACGTGTGCCAGTATTGACTTGCTCTGTGCCATTTATTGAAATGTTCAATACAACAGAACCTGGGGTTGCCTTCGCAACCTCTGCACATTTTTCTTGTGACTTTTCTTTTGTTTTCATTTTTGTAGCAGACCCTGTACCTTTTTTACAGTGTCTGCTTCGCTTTTGTTGGAGGGATAGTCACAAATGCGTGTACACAGCTACTTTGCATAGGCATTGTGATGGATCTGGCTTCTGCATTGCCTGTACCCAGTGCTGTGTTTTGATAGTATTTCATCACAGCACTGCCATTTCAAACCAAACAGCTTCCCGTTTGCAGCTGGCTTACCTGTAAAGTAGCTGCATGCTCTTCTGTTTGTACTGTTCTTGGCTCCACATCCTCTTCATCATCATCGCTGAGTGATAAGTCAGCATCACTGTCGTTGGTATCGAAATCCTCCGAACCAACTTCACTCCCGTTGCTCATTATAGAAAGACCACATACGTTGCCATGTTTAGCTTTCGCTAAAAACGATATAAACTATAACTAAACAAGTAAAACTAATAATAAATAAAACAATAATAATTTAAAACACTATATATACTGTATATACTTGTAAAAGCTGAATTGGAATTGCTACATGACTGGAATTGCTACATGACACGCAATTGGATAAAAGTCACCTGACCCTCCCCCAACGTTCATTGCACATTCCACAGTACTAGCACTGCTTTAGAGAATGAAACCCGAAACGCTAGACTGAGAAACCGATCATAGAATAGAATGGGAAACTTGACTTATGCAGGTACGGCATGGTACTGTAAGTGGAGCTCAATTGACGACGTGCGTATCGTCATGGTGTTGAAGTGGTTAATGCTGGTTTGTTGAAGATGTTCTGAATAACACAGATTATAATTTATGTAGAAGTGTCTGAGGGAACACGAATCGCTTAAGTTTCAGGCCACTGCAGGGCACACAAGGGGAGACTTGGGGTTTGGTATAGAAAACTTGCCGCAGACTAGGTCTCCTGGAACTAGGTTTCAAGCCAGTGTTCCTGAAAGTGGCTTCATGTTCCCTCAGCTTTAGAACAGGACAAGATGATAAAATACAAGTCCATTTATCCATCGAGGGCGTCTTTGAATCTCAGCTCAATTTGTGCAGCTTCTCCCTTATAATCAATGTTAAAATGTGCAAGTGTGATGCTACAGAAGGGCATATTTCCAGCTAACGGGTGATTTTTTTTTTTTTTAAAGCCAACCATGGGCCAAAAAAAAGGTTTTATTGACACTCATCCTTTGTCACAAATTTGCTAAGAAAGTAGTAGCTGTCTGTAGGAGCTACAGTATTTGGCTAGGATGATGATGTCACAGTTCCTTGAACACTAACTGGCACTAAACTATGGTCTTAATTTTAGCGATTTAATAGGCTACTTGTACAGTATCTGTTCTGTTTATTTTTGTCCTGTCTGGTGTCAGTAAAACAATTGTTTTCTTTTTCCTCTTCAGTGTGTCTCTTTGGGTTATGCATTTACAGTGACCTAGCGTCACACTATATTGGTTATTACTGGACAGCGTATGTTGTGTCTGGCATCTGAACGTACAGCATAATGGTGTCTGCATTAGCGAGGGACTGCTGTAGAGTGCTAAACTATTACCTCATGGGGAAATGTATGCGTAGGGCAAAAGTCTCCCCCAGTCATTTTTGGGATGTTGTCAGAAGAAACGTCAGGTTTATTACTTGAGTAAAGAGTTCAGGTTATGAAGAAAGTTTGTGATGTGTATTTATATAAACAATCACTGGCTATCTTGTGGTAATTTTTCCCCTGTTGGACGTTTCAGAATTTCGATTCAGATATCGGCAGCGTTGGAATAGAAGGATGCTGGCAGTCTGAAAGCCAGCGAGTTCTCAGTGAGGTCATGGTGGAGCACTTATTCAGACAAGGCATGCTGGATGTGGCAGAGGAATTGTGTCAGGTGAGCTACGAACATGTTCTGATTGTGTTAACACTACATTTTTAAACATGTCAAATATCTTGGCAACGCTTCTATGAGGATTGACATTTATCATAAATTGAAGTTTGTCACTGGAATTCAGTAGTGTTGCATGTGCTTCTTACTTAATTGAATTCCTAATACTTACAGTAAAATGTTACCAAATATATGTAAAACAATACTTCACAGTACATAATGCTCTTTTTCAGTGATCAACAAAGCCACTCAAATAAAAGGCAATTTGCACATGTTTCTGGTAGAGTAGCCCATTTTTAAGAAATTGTATGCCTAAAGGCCATTGCATTCTGGGACCTGTAGTTCCATAACAGACTTGCACTGCAAGTGTAAATAAACTACAAATACATACAGCCTTTGAGGAAAAACAGTTGACTGGAGGTTATATGTTTCATAAATAGACCTTGCATGAAATATATTTGCACGAGTTCATATCAGCAGGCACAGCTGGGAATGCGTTCGGCTAGAGCTCCAGAGAAGCTGTGCACTGGGTGTTTTCCGAATTGAAAAAATATGAATTACGTAAGATATTTAAATTGAATGCGTAAAGATACACATATCAAAGTTGCTGCACAGCTTCTGTTTGCATGTTATCAAGCTTCTTGTACTTCGTTGGTTCCCAGCGTCTCAATGGTCACTTGTGAATATACTGCATGTGGTAGCTAGAGAATGGATCATAGAAATACCAGAACAGCTAATTGTAGCCTGCCTGGGAATTGCCAGAAACTCGATAAAAAAAACGAAAACTAAAAAATGTACGCTTAAATCCACTCACTTGCCATGCGTGTTTGTGACTGTTGAATAAGCGACTGGATTCTTGATCCTTAGGATTTATCTTCGTCGTCTACCTCAACCTAAACTACCAATTTACCAATCTGTCAACCAAATGTTTGGATGGTAAATCAATATAATAAATGCAGTATTCTGTGTTTGCAGAGAGTTGGGATGCTTTTATATTTCTATAACAAGGCGATCAATAAGGAATACAGTATTATCATTTCTTTATTTGCAGTAGTGCAGTTTCAGTAGGGTTTAAAAAATGTATTTTTGGACAATTTTCTTGTTTTTAATTTTTTAGTAGCGTGTCTGTCAACTTGGAAAGGGAGAGCACAAGAGACTGACAAAGGAAAATTTACAGAAAAGTTATAAAAATTGCAACAGCCTAGTACTAGCAGTAGCTAACTACATCGAGAGTAGCAACTTCCTGGACTGTAATATTATTAAGACAGGACTAGCTTGTTGGATTTTTTCAGGTGGAAAATAAGGAAAGCCATACGTACAGTATTTATTGAAAGTACTCATGACTTCAAGGTAATGTTGAATTTTGCTCACCGAAAATACATTTTACTCTGTGTCTAAATTGGAGAGTAAATTACTGACCCAAAAGCTTATCTGGGTCGCTGTGTTCGGCTTCATACTCCAGTTGATCTTTTTTTTTACCCTGTAAATGTAATAATTGCTTTAATACTGAACATATATTAGAGTGCAATCTGCAACATCGGAGACAAAGTCAGTAATGAATTTGTTTTTGTCGCTTGCATGATGTGGCTGCAGACCATAGAGACAGACAGACAGTGGCACAGGAAGTGATAACATACCAGGAAGTAGTGCAGTATTTAAAGTGTGCATCCCCTGCATCAAAGAAAAGAAAACCATACCATCTATAGAGATCCGTGGTAATGGTGTTGAGGCTTATAAAGTCTTTGTCCCTGACCCCTCCAATGACGAGACACATTTAGGAAATTTACTTTTATCTGTAAAAACACTACAATCACAGAAGAGCTTGCTCTGTTTTTAATTCAGCCAGTTTTGTAACCACTTGCTTATATCTTCATTTTCAGGAAGCTGGACTGTGCATAGACCCAAGTCAGAAGGAACCCTTTGTAGAATTAAACAGAATACTAGAAGCACTTCGAGTGAGAGACTTAAGACCTGCCTTAGAGTAAGCCTTATTGGTTATTTGTAGGATATTGAATGGAAAACACTAAGATAACATCAATTTGAAAAATAGCGCTTTTATTGCACTCCTTAAACATGACTTGTAATTTGCTTCTTAGAACAATATTATTTTAAAGAGTCAAATAAAATAATAAGGCAGAGCAATGCACTCTTTCTTTTAATTGCTCACTGAGTCATAAAATGGATTTATATGGTTGGATAGTACATTAAACGTATGCACAGTAAAGGGTGATTTTTAAGGCACACTCATCATAGAACAATGACAAATTTGAGGTGGTGACACCAAATGATTAACTAAGTATTTCCACAAATCTTAGCAATTTTGCACGTTCATTGGCTACATAGGTCTCAAATGTGAAGTTTTAAAAGAAACGTAATAACACGTCTGAATTTTAATTTTATATTAAGCTTACATGATATCGGGTGCTGCTTTAGGTTAAAGGAAAATCAGTTTCTATGCCCTTTTCTTGGGTTATCTGTTTGCACAGAGCATCAGCTCCGCACGTGTGTGTGTGTGTGTGTGTGTGTGTGTGTGTGTGTGAGAGAGTTTTTGGCAGCTGGCGACCATCTTGGTGAAGGGACAGCCTGTAACCAAGATGGCCACCGTTTGTACAGCCACATGGTTTGATTGTTAGATTGAATGATTCATTGGTTGGTTGAGAGTGAATGGATAGGTATGGAATGTGGTATAAAAGGGAACCAAAGAGGTTTGTTTCTGGAGAGCGTGTGCAGGAGAGAGTGCAAAGTGGAAAGGAAAACAAGATAAAAACAACAACATCATCATTTCATTTATATAGCACCCTTCATAACAAGTATCCCAGGCACGTCACATAGGGGGGAAAAAAAAGATAGTTATACAAAAGCCAAATCAAATAAGTACGTCTTAAGACGAGTTTTAAAAATCTGAATGTCTTACAATATTTGGGAGGGAATTCCACAGTTTGGGAGCATAGACACTGAAAGCCCTATCCCCTTGAGTGCGCAGCCTAGATTTCGGAGCAACCAACAAACCAGCCTCTGAAGAAAGTAAATTTCTGGAGGGGGCGTAGGAGACAATCAAGTCAGCAGTGTATGCAGGTGCCATGCCATGTAAGGCTTTATAAGTTAAAAGAGCAATTTTAAAATCTATTCTAAACTTTATAGGCAGCCAGTGGAGTTTAGAGAGAACGGGTGTCATGTGGTCGTGGGATTTTGATCTAGTTAGAGCACGAGCAGCAGCATTTTGAACATATTGGAGCCTTCTTAGAGTACTATTTGGAAGGCCTCACAACAATGCGTTACAGTAATCTAATCTAGATGTAATAAATGCATGAATTCGCCTTTCGGCATCAACTAGTGGCAAAAAAGGACGTAGACAAGCGATATTACGAAGGTGGAAAAGAGAGAAAGCAAAGCAAGAAAGAGGGCACCGGAAAGCCATAGCTTGGGTGTGGTATTGTTTTATTTGTAGAGTTTTGTTCAAACCTTTATTTTGTTCCTGTGTTTTGTGTGTTTTTGTTATTTGTGATTTATTAAAAGTGCATGTAAGCTACAGTTCTGTGTCTGGATCTCATGTTTCAAAGACCTGCCTTGCCCAGGACGCTACGCCACGCCACACACTTGTACTCCCTGGCTAATTTCACCTCAGCAGTGTCTTCTGGGTCACAGCATGTTACTGGCTGTTGTCAGTCAATAGTGGAAACAGCTGATTGGTTATTGACAGGAAAGAAGCCAGTGAGGGGGTGGGGACAATTTCACTCTCTAGGTGAAATGACTCGGGGAAGTACAGACAGTCAAGAAGCATGACTTCCAAACTGAGTTTTCTTTTACCTACAGTAGTACCAGATAACAAGTTTTGAAATGGAAATACATGTGTGCTGTAACATGTTTTTTTCAAAACTGCACATTTGAGACCTATATAATGAATACATGCCTGGTGGAGAAATTGTATGGCTTCAGTTACTTTAAGCAAAAACAATTCCAGAAAGTATGACATCAATAGATACTACACATATTTACTACATGTACAAATTAGGTGCATGTCAAAAATAATATATTCTACGACTTCATATAGCAGTAGTCTGAAGCTTGATCCTTTATGTATGTTGTTACAGGTGGGCAGTGGCGAATCGGGAAATGCTTATGGCCCAGAACAGTGCCTTAGAATTCAAGCTGCACAGGTTGTATTTTATCAGCCTGCTAATGGGGGGTCCAGCAAATCAGAAAGAAGCATTACAGTATGCAAAAAACTTTCAGCCTTTTGCAGAAAACCACCAAAAAGGTATGTTTTATTTTTCTAAGTATAAACAAAAAATAAGAAGTGAAGGTACACGGTGCACACTCAAAAACGACTGCCTTCTGTTTTCCAGATATCCAGGTCTTAATGGGAAGCCTAGTGTACCTACAGCAGGGGATTGAGAACTCTCCATACGTTCACCTGCTGGATTCCAATCAGTGGGCCGATATCTGTGACATTTTTACCAGAGATGCCTGTGCTCTCCTAGGTCTTTCTGTTGAATCTCCTCTCAGCGTTAGGTGGGGAGGTTTTCAATTAAGTTCACCATTGGCAGGACGCTTTCACTGTAGCCGTGTTTCCACAACAGGCTTGCTTGCGTGGATCCAGCGCCCTTTGTGCCCGGATCGCTTTACAAAAGAGCTTAGGTCATGTTTGATTTTTATTAGATTTGTTTCCCAAAATTTTGTAGCTGGTTACCAATGGGTTTGAATATGTGTGGCTGCTTATTTAAGGAGGCTGCGTGGTCCAGTGGTTAAAGAAAAGGGCTTGTAACCAGGAGGTCCCCGGTTAACCTCTTTGTGCTCTGTCTTTCGGGTGAGACGTTGTAAGTGACTCTGCAGCTGATGCATAGTTCACACACCCTAGTCTCTGTAAGTTGCCTTGGATAAAGATGTCTGCAAAATAAACAAATCATTTAAAGAAACTTTTTATAGGACTGGTTTCACAGCACTAGCATCACGTAGTTTAAGTTTAATACTAATCCAGGTCTGTAAAACCAGCCGTTTTATCATTTACATCTCATCCGTCCTTCAGATGAGAGGTAAAACCAAGGTCCTATTGTAAGTGACAGTTGTTGATGCATAGTTCACCCCCTAGTCTCTGTAAGTTGCTTTGGATAAAAGTGTATTGACGGATTAATAATACATTTTCCTCATATTTAATTTCTGATGTCACATTTTGTGTGTTTTGTACTTACTGCGGTTTCTGCTTAGATCTTCTCTTTTTTTTTTTTTTTTTACCAAGCCTTTTTCAACCACTGGGGGTAATTGTTACTCCTAAAAGCTGAATTGACCATTAGGGGCATGCAACTGTAGTTTTATTTCTTCAGTAGAAATACTGGCAGCCTACGCAAACTGTATAATTGTGCTAAAAATTAATAAATAAAAAATACATTTGGAACTAATTAAGGGATAAAACTCTAATTGGCAAAAAAACCACATTTAGCCTGTTTCACTTGAAGGTCTGCCCAGTAATTGTCTGGCATGAGGCAATTCAGGCTTATGGCTTTTACTAACAGGTTTCTGCCCTTTTCTGTTCAGTTTTTCAGCCGGCTCTGTAGCACTGCCAGCTCTTATAAACATTAAAGCAGTCATCGAACAGAGACAGTGCACTGGAGTGTGGAATCAGAAAGACGAATTACCTGTGAGTATACTCTATGTCATCTGTATACATGATATCATCTATATATGCTATTAACTATATACACTATCAGCTATATACTGTCAACTAGATCAACTATATATTTTTTGTCTATTTTTAATTGCTTATTGTTAAACAAAGAGCATTGTTTTTGCAACGTATAGTTTATTTACAGAATTCCTTCATGTTTGTTTTCATTGTGTTAGTTGTTACCTAGATTGTGAATTTGGCACAATTTACAGTTTAGGCCTATATTTTCCTCTATGGGCAAATCACTGGCACATCTCCTGTTCAGATAAACAAGTAGGTCTTAATAGAGTAATTTAAACATACTTTTAAATGTACAACTAACACAACTGTAGTTCAGGTAGCCTGTGCTGATTGTGATACATTGCAACATTTTAGGAACTAAACAGGATCTTTTCATTGTGTAATTCTCACTGTACTATTTTAGCCTTTGTGACGTTGGAATCCTGCAAAATCTCAACCACATTCATGAATTTATAAATCTTATGAGAAATCAACCAATCACGTTAAGGGTTCCTGTGCATCATATCCTGTGTACAGATGTCACCCCTATGCATAGAACATACGTCTCAACGCAAAAGTACAAAACCGGTTCTGATTTAAGTAGTCCCTGGCTACAGTATCCGTTTTTGTGATTTTATATGTTCGTACATGGTTATAAGAGACATTCATTTAGACAGTCTTCCCTCCCAAACTCTTATTCAGTAATAATGCCCAGTTTCCACTGCCTGCCACTCCCAGCTACGGTTGCCCATGGCAACAAAGCAGGGTGTTTCCACGGCTCGCCCAAGCGGCTGAGCACGGCTATCTGGTCAAGTTTTGTGTCTCATGCTCAGCGCTGCAGATTTTGGTTTTTGGGTCTGGGAGTAACTTACCCTCCTAATTTTAACACTGAGAGATTAAAATGTATTTTCAGGGGGTAAAATGCAACATTACCTTGAAGTCATGAGTAATCTTGATAAATACTGTACAATCTTTAATGGTAATGAGGTAGGCATTAAAAAGAGCCTTCCATTTTAACTGCAACGTTACTTTGAACTAGTCCTGCACAGACCCAATTTTTACAACCCGCTTCCAACCCGGACTCACAACCCGCTGCAGCACTGTCTTCTTACCCGCGACCCGACCCACTTTAATAAGACCTGCAACCTGACCCGAACCCGCAAGTGTTTGTCCTTTACCTGCTGCCTGCGTCGACTGACTCTCTCATATTCACACACAGATAGCTCTACCATTCTCCACAGATTGAGTTTATACAATAGGCTATACAGCGTGGTCGCTTTCTCAAGTGGTCTGGATATTTTAACATTGTAACATATTAACTATCTCTACGTACTTTACTATAAAATACCTGTCTATTCCTTTCGTGCCCCCAGTTGAAAGGGAGCTACACCTGTGCTTTCGCAAATGATGTACCGGTTTTGTGGCTGTCGTACACAAAAATATAATGACAGGTTTTACAAGCAACGAATCCAGTCACATGTTCATTATTTTCATTCGCTGTGATTCCAAAAGAATTCCACACTTCTGATTCACCTTGAACTATTATCTGCTACATGATATAAAACCTGCGCTATCTTTTGTTTCGCCTCGTCCACAGGCATTGTTAATATCACCAAGCAGACGTGATAAAAGGATTAAACGACGCATTAAACAAGAGGCAGAACAAACCAAGAACACTGCTTAAGTCAGCTGACTCTTCCCTAATCGTCTGCTTTGGTGCAGGAAATACATTTACCTTCTATAACGTTATTGGGGAAGGGGTTAGCGATGAGTATGCTGAAAGGACAGAAAGTTTTTGGCGATTCAAATTCAGACCCGAAGTCTGACCGAAAATTACATTTTTTGACCAGCCCAAACCGCGTAAAGGTTCACATTCCAACCGAACCTGACCCGTGGGTACCCGATCCGATGCAGGACTCTACTTTGAGCTACTGTACAACCACGTGCGTGTTCTACAAGGTTCTTTATCGGCTCAGCACATTTTATTTATTCATTTATTTATTTACTTTTTTTTTTTTTTGAGGCATCACACTGACTCTGGAAATTAATTATGTTACTTATATTTTAACATGAAATTCTTTAAACTTAAGCCATACCGATAAATAAAATAAGGAAATGCATTAATAAGTTATAAAACAGTTAGCGGTTGCCTCTGACAATGGTTCCAGTTGGATTTGTAGCTGGACTAGGGTGTTTACACTTCAACCTGTGCAGTGTCAAAATTTTTCTTACTCTTACTGTGATTGGCTGCAAGACAACAGGGCTAGGCAGTGATTGGATGATGTTGTTAGGTTGGTTTTTCTTGTGTACGGTTTTCTAGTAACTGCAGACATTGTATTCTGGGAGTTGTAGTTGTTAGTGGAAGTATGAGGGGAGGCTGACAAGCCGTGCAGCAAAATTGCTATGCGTGTTGTTCCACATTAAATTTAAATGGAGTGTGTTTTTTGGATTTTTTAATGCATAAAAACAGCAGTATCGCTGCTCATACTCGATATAGCCAAACTGGCTACAAAGGAAGTGCATCATCACCAAGGGGTGCGTGTAAAGAAGAGAATGACAGGGAAATCCCTACCATTGTGGCTGATGTTCTTTCATATATTGTAGCTAAAGCATGCATATGACATTTTCTTTTATTGTTTTTCTTTAAGCTTTATTCTATTTACCGAAAAACAGAGAACTTTGTTAAATTGAACAATGTTCATCCGGCTTTGGCTCACAAGACAAACTTTTCACCAGATTCCTTTTTATTTGTAATGACCTTATGGTTAATTTTATTTGTTTCTGCCGGTTTCTTTCAAACAAATCGCAATACTATCCCACAATCCCCCAGTGACCTTTAACGCACGTCAAGAATTTCTGAGGTTGGCCAGGTTTGTTAAAAAGCAGTGAAACCCTCTTTTAATTTCAGCGGCTAGTCGAGGGCAGCTGAAGCCTGTAGCTCTAGGCAGTGGAAACAAAGCATTAGAAACACACAACACATTATCTTTTAGTAAAATCTATCTCCAGGGTCATAGGTAAATAGTATATGGAACACAGAGCATTACATGTTGCAGTATATTTACAGTGACACATGGGGGCGCAGTTCTGTTAAGTTTATCTTATGGCAAAGGCCTCACCTAAAGCCATTGGACCATACAATCAAGTCCTGTCCTAAAACATACAATTTTAAATTAATTATTTGTTACCAAATTCAGTGCGTAACATAATGTGGTTATTAGCTTTAAGCAAGGGTGGTGTGGTGGAGACACACATTTGCAAGCACTTAAAATTGCTGTGAATGTATGTCATAATAATCAGATATTTCACAATACTGACGCTTCATTGATTGACTTAATGGAGGCTTTTAGCATATTTAATTTAAGAAAGGTCTGTATGTTTTTAAGAAACCTGTTCGAGTCCAGAGACTGTAAGGTTAACTGCAGGAATGTGAACTGTGATGCAAAGTGGATAAGTAAATATTGTGGAGTATCACCTTCCTAACAAACTCCAGCATGGTCGAATTAAAACTTCTGTTTCACTAAAATGGCCCCTAATCCCAGAATATTATTTCTAATTTGGAATATCAAATGCAGCTGTATTTATTGGTGTATGGGATGCTGTATTTATGTGTGTCATTTCTTTGTTCAAACAGATTGAAGTTGACCTTGGTCAGAAGTGTTGGTACCACTCTGTGTTTGCCTGCCCTATTCTTCGACAACAAACAACAGATAACAATCCCCCTATGAAACTCTTATGTGGCCATATTATTTCCAGAGATGCTTTAAATAAAATGATGAGTGGAAGCAAGTAAGTACCTGTTTTGAAACCCTCTTCATATGTGAATACATGCCTATCTATTCTGACACATCCTGAGTTGTGTTGAAGGGTACAGGCATTTAGTTACTGCATACATTGGTTTAATAGAAAGCCTAGATAGGTACTTTGCCATTTGAGAATCGTAATTGTACACATGCAGAGTTAACATCTGTAAAAATATGTATCCCACAATATTTACTCCATGTGTTTACATGCAAGACACATCAGTATACCAAGTGAAATGTAATATTCCACTGTTATTCCATGCTTACATGCAGACAGAAAACTACACACTCTGAGCATGTGCAATGACAGAATTACATTTAGTTTTACAAAGTAAGACTTGTTTAACAGGAGTAATGTATAATTATTCCTGTTAAACTTCAAGTATAGATTTTAGTACTCACATGATCTTGGCATGATTACAACCTCATTCCTTCCAATAAACTGGCAACTGCTTCTTCATAACCACCTACTGCTGAACAATATCAGCCGTAGATCAAAATAAAAAGCACGGCAGACTTCAGTCCAGCACTATGAATATCGTATTATTCATAGAAGTTAGAAGGGAGTTGAAAATATCTCTCCAGTAATCTTTGTTTTTCTTTTTTGTACTGAAGCATCAACACATCAGACCATTTATTGGTGTTTCTTTAAAAATATTTAAGCCCAACATAAACATTTATTTTAAACTAAGCTATAGCCTAACAGCAAACAAGTAGAGTACATGATGGCTGCAATAAACATACTTCAGTTCCTTAAATTAAAATCTGCAATATAAAGTTTTAAACTACACTTGCCTCTTATATAAATACGTACATATATACACACATTCTTCCAGCCAGTGGTGACAGACTCATTATTGTATTGTATATTATTTGCGTGGCACTGGGTCCCTAAGAGAATGGAACCACGTTAACAAATGCAATGAAAGGTTTTCTAAATCCTTGGGTCGATGGTCTGCCACATGAACAGGGATAGAGAACGGCAAGTATTTGGAATACAGTGCTTACATGAACTAATATTCCACAAGATAGCTCCACATTCCACATGTCTTATTCTGATGCGGTTTACATGACAAAACGGAGTGTTCTCAATAGAAATGGAATACCAACCTGCAGATCTGGGGTCAATTATAATTCTAATTACATTTATAATTGCAGCAGCATTGTTTGCTGAAATTACAATTAGTCATATTTTGTTCAATTATGCTGCCGTAATTGCAATTATGATTTGCAATTATACTAAAAAGTAACATAAACAACTGCATACATTTAACATGCAGTAATCCCAGATATGAGGCAAATGGGGTCACAGAAAGTGGTTGAAAATACGAGAGCAATGATCGCTGAATGTAAAACCTAGCACACAACTGAGTATAATGAAGCTCAGAAAGGTGAATAATTGATCTGTAACTGATATAATCCCAACTACAATTCCGTAGGTGTGCCAAGGTTACAACTACAACTGCAGTGAATTACGAATTACATCACTCAAATTGTAATTGAGCCCAGGTCTGCTATCATGCATGTCAATGTACTGATTTACAATCTTGTTATTGCTCTCTGAAAGACGATCAGTAGCATTTGTTTTGCCTAGTTCTGGCTTAAAAAAAATAACTTATGTCAATTAACAGTAGACTGGCAGTAGCTCATATAAAATAGATATATGAATGCTATTTTTATTTTGTCAGCTCGTCCTGTTCTAACAAACGCTTGTGTTCTTCAAACATATTGTCAACAGTTAACACAAAGTTTTCCAGCAGTTTTTTTTTTTTTTTTTTTAAGTCACCTAGGGGCCTTATTGACAGCCATCCATTGCTGTTGCCTCTGCAGTAGGGTCCACTGAGTTTAAAACAAAGAACAGTCTGGTGTTCAGAGAAATTCCTAAAGCCTTATGATAACAGCCCAGAGTTTCATTTTTATCTAACTTTTTAATGTCTGCTTCCTTTTTATTAAAAAACATTTATATCTTATTATGCTTTGGAGAATATGGCTTAGTGCATTGCTGAAGATTAATAGTGTGTGTTCTGATAGCTAAGTATATAAGAGTGTAATGTACTCACGTAGTGATTTTATGGGTTCTAGGTTGAAATGCCCATATTGTCCAATGGAGCAGGTTCCGGGAGATGCAAAGCAAATCTACTTCTGAAGTGGCCTAGATCACCCTTCACCAGTCAAACCTGTGCGATTGGCCATTCACTTTGAACAAGCCAAACAACAGTCTGCTTCATGGAGACTGAAAGTGTCGACAGAAGCAATTCAGTTCTATGGGAAGGTTTGCCAATATTTAGTAACATGGACACAGTGTGCTGAAGCAAGAGATAATATTAGTGGCAATAGCTAGGACTGTGTTTTTTTACTGTGAAAAAAAAGGCTGCTTTCACTGCATTTTACAGTATAAAAATAGGTTTCAAGGTATTTCATGATTTTAAACATAATATTTATTAAAGCAGAAATAGCGTTGTCACATTCAAAATTGATAGTATACAATAAAATTTCCCTAATTATTTAAATGGTTATCTGGAAAACAGTAAATGCTAAATTGTAGAATATTTCTGTTTTTATGTCTGCCTTTAAAGACAATTCTGTTTTCATCATCAGTGAATTATCAAAGAAAATAAAAACATAAATACATGTAAAAATAACAACAAATGTCCTCAACGTGAAATGTCCCCTTATTGCACTGGGCAGAGCGATCTTTAGCAGAAATATTTCTGATATTTGAGGCAGCTGGTGTCTTTTTCATTGAAGACATTTTAAAAGAAATCGTGCAGCTCTATGCAGTGTTCAAGCATTTACCTGAAGCAAACTAAACCAGCTGTCAGCTTTCTGAATGCAGTGTAGCAGGTAGTGTGTCAATAAGGCAAACTTTTGCTCTATTTATTAAGTGATACAGAATATGTATACCGTTATTACACGACAATGAGTACATTTCACGGAACTCATTAAATTCGTGATAACTGTGAAAAAATAGAGCCTTAACAATAGGGCTTTATCCTTCATCTGCACGTACTGATCAAGCTAATCCACCTGTGCTCCCTATGAAAGGCAATTGCTTATTTGTATTTTAAGCTAAATAAAAATGGTTTGGATTTTACATTATGGAGGGAATGTTACCACCCAAATAAACTTTTTTTTCTTGCATTGTCACTGTCCCATCATATTGATCAATTGTAGGTCATCCTTTGAGGATTAGTGTGGAATGGTTTTTGTGTGTGTGTGTATATAACAGTATTTCAAATACTGCTGCAGAGTTTGCATAACTAATTTGTATTTTTTGGTGATTCGAGCAAGCTGTGAAATACTTTTACTTATTTATTTTTTTTCCTCCTGGACTTCTTTAAAAATAAATAATTTATAAAGAAAAATGTACAGAACTGAGTTAGTTAATATTGGAGCTTTTGGAGCGTGAATATTTAAATGTATTGCTAATTTGTATGACTGTATACAGTTTATATTCTCTGACTGGAGAGTAGTGGCATGTAAGGTTTCTTTAATTAAATAATTAAATAATGTTATTTGTGTAATGCCATCTCTATTAAAGATATACTTTTGAAAAATGTGAAGATTTAACTTGAATTTTTATTACGTTCTTTTTCCAATAGTACATCAAAAACATAAAATCAACCATATCATCTGTGCCTCAACAAACAAAAAATTATTTCCATTACATGAGAGTAGATGTTAAAACTTCATGCTGATTTGAACTTGGCTCTCGCCAAGATAAGCACCAACTAAGACGTAGCTTCACAGTAAACTAATGTGATCCATATGTGTCTCCATCCATTTGCGCTTCCTTCCATATGATGATGTAGATATCCTTCTGTCTGGTGTTGATGGCTGAAGTGTAATGCTGGCTCCAGGGATCAGCTTATTTTGCCTCCCTAGCGCATCAGCACACACAACGGCTGCGATGCTGGCTCCGGGATCAACCATAGTGCGGTCTCCCAGCGCATCAGCATGACAACCGTCTGGATTGAGCTAAGTAGGGTACATCTCTGGGGTCTTCAAGTGGGCACCTTCCATCCTCGGTGTTTCGTCGACTAGCCCACGACACCTCAAGAGGGCTCGACGGTGATTCTGGCGCCCCAGCATCACCCCTCCGTCCCCCACTCAACTTAGCCCAGCTTACTTACCTGTATATCAGCCTTTCTTTCTTTCTATTGTGCTTGAGATCCCCAGCCAGAATCTTTCCGTCTCAACCACAGCCAGTTGCTGCTCCTCTCTGCTGCTTCAGATAAGTTCTTCACTGTGCGACGCAACTCTTGGCCATTGAATCCGACATCTCTGAGAAACCGGGTTGTAGAGTAAACAGTACTGTAAACAGTACAATAAGATCCATAAAAAAAAAATTATATATATATATATATATATATATATATATATATATATATATATATATATATATATATATATAATAAAAAATGTGAAAAAAGGGCTGAATATTATGCTCAATGTTTACATTGGTGGTGTTAAAACTACTTCTTCTTGGGAATACACATACTGCAGCCAGAGGGTCCAAATTTCGTCAAACAGACGTGGACTACCTCTCAGATTATAAGTAATTTTTTCAAGAGGTATTCATTTCACGGATCCATTGTGATACAGTAGGAGGGTCTTCATGGTTCCATTTAAATGTTGTACACCGTTTGGCAGCAGTCATAGCCAAATTAAAAAAATTAACAATCCTAGAATTAGAGAAATTTAGTTCTGTGCTATCTCCTAGGATAGCAGATAATGGGTTAAGGTTTAAGACTTTTTGTAAGACATTACTCAAAATTCTTTCCAATTCTAGCCACCAAGATCGTAGTTTGGGACATGTCCATATCATATGTAAAAATGTACCCTCCTGGCTTTTACACCTTTGACATAAAGAAGAAAAGTCCTTTTTAAACACACACAGTCTTGTAGGTGTTAGGTAAGTTCTATGTATAAATTTATAATGAGAGAGTTTATATCTTGCATTAATATAAGAACTATGTGATTGTTCACATATATCTTGCCATGGCTCCTCAGTAAGGGTAATTCCCAGATCCTTTTCCCATTTAACCTTCATATAGTTAGTATTAAATACAGAGTGCTTCAGAAGGAGCTGGTACAGTTGAGAGATAAGCTTGGTTGAAGTGGGTTTAAGTAATAGAGATTCCAATAATGAGTAGCTAGGTTTATCCAGCGAGCCACTCTGCACTGACTGGACATAATGTCAAAGCTGTAAATATCTAAAAAAAAGTGTGTAGATGGTATTTGAAAGCTATTTCTTAGTTCTTCAAAAGACATTAAAGTGTTACCCTTAAACAAATCACCAATTTTCTGAATGCCCCATAGAGCCTATGATTTAAAAGCAGGGTCTCTTGGAGCTAGCGGAAGGTTAGGATTTTGTGAGATTGGTGTTTGGGGAGAAATATTTAAAGTAGCTTTTATGAAGCAATGTGTTTCCTCCCACATTTTAAGAGATTGGAATAAAATTGGATTGTCTGTATATTTAATAGTTCTAGAATTAAAACAATAAGGAATATAAGAAAGGCCTGGTATTTTAAGAATATGGCTTTCAATCTGTGTCCATGCGGGAGGGTTATCAGTACAAAACTAATGAAACAAAAATCTAAGTTGGGCAGCCCAAATATATAACCGTGAGTCTGGAAGACCAAGACTCCCCCTTTTATAAGATAAAGCAAGAGTCAACCTTTTCACTCTGGGGACTTTATAGCTCCACAAAAAATTACCGACACAACTATTGTACTCTCTAAAAAAGGACCCGGGAATTGACATAGGAATGGATTGAAATAAATACATAATTCGAGGTAGTACATTCATTTTTATCACATTAATTCTACCTACAAGTGAAAGTGGGAGAGAAGACCACTTAGTTAAGTCTTCCCAAATTCTATCCATCAGTGGAATGTAATTTAACTTATATAAATTTGTAAGATGGTTATCTACGTAAATTCCTGAATATTTGATTCCATTAGGTTTAATTTTAAATGGGAATCGTCGTTCCAGTTGGGCATGGTCTTCACTCGAAAGGGGAAGGATCTCACTCTTTGACCAATTAATCTTGTATCCTGAAAATTCACTAAATTCTTCAATAAGTTTTAAAAGAGCTTCTAATGATGTACACGGCTCTGTCAGGTATAATAACATATCATCAGCATATATAATGAGACTTTGTGAATTATGTTCCCTATTTCAAAGCCTTTAATATTTAAGTCAGTTCTAATTTTTTCAGCTAGCGGTTCGATTACAAGAGCAAACAGAGTGGGGGTAGAGAGCATCCCTGCCTGGTGCCACGGGAGATGGAGAATGGGCTAGAGATCACTCCATTCGTGCTGACCCTGGCTCGTGGGTTATTATACAGAATACATATCCAATTCACAAAATAGGGGCCAAATTGAACATTTTCCAAAACCATAAAGAGATATTCCCACTTCACGCGGTCAAATGCTTTTTCTGCGTAGGGCTATCTAACCGCCCTGCTTCATGTATAATATGAAATAAACGTCGAAAGTTGTTGCTAGACATTCTGTTTCTAATAAATCCTGTTTGATCTGTATTAATTAAGGTTGGTAGAACCTTTTCAAGTCTAAGGGCCAGTATTTTAGCCAAGATCGTTAAATCAATATTAATTAAGGGCGATATGATCCGCATACAGTAGGGTCTTTATCTGGTTTACATATGAGTGAAATTAAGGCTTCTTGGAGTGTTGGAGGTAATTCACCATTTTCCAAAATATGTTGATACATTTTAAATAATGGATCAATTAGTTCTTTTTGAAATGTTTTAAAAAATTTGCTTGTGTACCCATCTAAACCAGATGCCTTGCCAGACTGAAGTGTCATCAGGGCAGATAGTACCTCCCCCTTAGTTAAAGGTTGCTCCAGTGCCTCTCTGTCTACTTCTGAAAGTTTAGATAATTTTAATGTACCAAGAAAATGTTCATTTTTTTATGTATATCTCCCCCTTCTGTGGAATATAGATTCTTATAGAAGTCTCAGAAAAAGTTATTGATCTCCTGTGGATCACAAGTCAAGGAGGAGTCTAGTTTTTTAACATGTTGTATGCTTGCATTTGCTTGCAATTGTTTTTTCAATTGCCAAGACAGGAGTATGTGCTTTATCACCAAGCTCGTAATACCTTTGCCTAGTTCTGAGCATTGCTTTCTCAATTTTATATGTGTTTGAAATATTATATTGATTCCTTTTTCTAGTTAGTGTTTTATAAAGACCAGCAGATCTAGTATTGGCATGCTCTATTTCAAGCTTTTTAATTTCAGCTTCCAGTTGATTGAGTTCCTTTCTGCTTTCCTTTTTAATCTTGGTTGTGTATGAAATTATCTGACCTCTCAAATATGCCTTTAAAGATTCCCATAAAATGGAAGGGGACAGGGCTGTAGGTGCATTGATATCTAATTTGGGACAAGACGAAATCGTTGAATTCTGAATTTTGTAAAAAGCAAGGATTTATTCTCCATCTATAGAAAGGAGTAAATGTGTCTTTTGCAAAAACAACTAATGAGATTGGGGCGTGATCTGAAATACCGCGGGGTAAATTATCACACTGATTAACTCTATGTAGCAGAGAATTCGAAATTATAAAATAGTCAATTCTAGTATATGTGTTGTGCACCGGAGAGAAAAATGAAAACTCTTTCTCTTTAGGATGGGTATATCTCCATATATCATTTAACCCATAATCAGTCACAAATGTACTGATTACTTTAGTAGATTTACTCAGTATTATAGATTTATCGGAGGATCTGTCCAGGTTAGGATCCAATATTAAATTAAAATCTCCACCCAGCAGCAGGACACCCTCTGTTCTAGACAGTTTTAAGAATAGGGATTGAAAAAAAGAAGGGTCATCATAATTTGGCACGTATATATATTAGCAAGAGTGATATTTTCAGAGAAGATCCTTCCCCTAACAAGGACATAGCGGCCCGATAAGTCCCTTTCAACCTCTTCTGCAACAAAGGGTTATTTTTTTATGAATCAAAAAAGAAACCCCTCTAGAGCTTGATGTAAAAGAACTAGAAAAAGATTGACCTCCCCAAATCTTCCCTAGGTTCTCATGTTCTCTCTCTGAGAGGTGTGTTTCTTTTAAAAAACAAGTATCTGATTTGTTTTTTTTTTTAATATGTTAGGACTTTTTTTCCGTTTAATTGGATTATTTAAACCGTTTACATTCCAGGACAGATAGTGAATAGGTGTGGCCATTATTTACTTAAAAAGAAAAAGAAAAAAGAAAAAAGTATACGGTGTATATATATAACGAGGTAATTTCATGTCTATTGTACAGTATTGAGTATATCGAGAATACTTGGTGAGGTCAAAACATTGCGTTGATACAAAATTTCCCAGGGTGTAAAGCAAAGCACAGACGTAATACATAGATCTCAAAAACATAGAGATACTAAACCCATTTAAACTCTGTTTCCCTTCCTACCACGCCTCCCTCCCCAAACGAGGAAAGCATTCAAATGACCCATTCTGCATAATACAAGAATGCCTATACTCAGCCACAAGTAACAAAGATAAGTTCCTGTATAAGGGGGTAACCTTGACTAGTTCATTAATTCAAAATTAACAAAGAAAACCAGATCAACAAAGTCAAAGAACCTGGTTAAGATTAAGAGAATAGAACATTATGGAACGCTAACACCGATAGAAATGAAATAATCCTGCATTTTGCCCATTTTTCCCTAGAAGTGAGAAAACTGACCAATATTGAATAGACATCGAAGATGATAGACTCAAAAGAGTAAAAAAGCTAGGAGAAACTTTCAACCAGGATGTCAGTTTTTCCATGTCTCCCCTTGTTCAAAGTGTATCCAGTATTAATACAGTGTATTTTCAAATAACGTCTCAAAAGTCATTGGTATACCTGATTACCGTGGTAGCGATTCTGGATTTCTTTTGAGACATTAGATGTTAGAACTGACTGTTATTAAAATTATTTTTGTTGTAGATAAAATAAACTAAAGAAATATACTTAGAATATATAAATATAAGGATACAGATCAGGAGCACTCGTTCAGCACGTCTTCCTTTCAGCCAGGCATCACGTGACCCCCGAACAACTTTGATTTAGGAGATGAACATTGATGCTGAACATGTTTATAGAAACATGTTATGGAAACATGTATATAGAAACAGAGAACGCCCCACATTATGAAGACAACCACAGTAAGAAGGAACTCAAATGAGTACAAAAATGAAAGCCTCCGTTTGCAAACTCCTGTGCTACAAAAACAGTATTGCTTCACTGTGCTGTTCACAAGCTCCAAACCGTGTGCTGCGTTCTCCCACAGTTTGACCTTCTGTGCACTTGATAAGAAGCCAATCCCTGTTAGATGTCCAGTGTATAATAAGTTGCATTATCTCTAATCATATAATCTAGAATTGTTAAAAGCACAATTTTAATAACTTGTTTATAATCGGTTATAACGAATACCTAAACTAAAGTGTTACCCAATATTCTATATGCAGCAACGATGGAGGAAATACAGGGTGACGTTGTTGTTTTTCAGAGACTCCGGTTATTTATATGCGTGGCTTGATGTATCTCATCAAGTAGGTCATTTCAGATCCTAGACTTATTCTACACAGCCTCTTGTCAATCACGTTCACTATCCACTTGATCGAAAATGTGTACTTAAAAATATATTAATAATTGAGACTTGCTTCACATCTTAATGTCCTGTTTTTGTCATGTATAAAATTCAGGTGAAAATAAAAGTATGGATAAAACCCGTGGTAAAAGGTGAGAGGGCTACATGTCACACATACATACAGATTGAAAAAATACAATAAGCTAATAGCTTAAAATCTTCAGAAATCAAAGGTATATGTTGCTTAAAATCCATCCACACCTTTAATTCTATTCAGCATGATTGTTGCAGGTTTTAGAAGACACCCCAAAATATATCTCATTGAGCTTTTTACCACTTTATTTAATACTTTATTTATTCAGCTTGTACAGGAACGTGTAAGTCGACATTATTTTCTATTGGTTGTATCTGATTGATATTAAATACATATCAAGTAAATATTAGAACAGTTCTTTCTTACAATCCTGAAGTAATAATTAGGGGTGAGCACCAATGTTGATATTTTGATATGATCTCGATATAGATAATAATTTCCATATTGCGATACCGTGGGATTAAAAAGAAAAAATCAAGTACGCTCACGGAGACATGCTTTTTGTTGCTAATACTGCTAAACATACAAATGCAGTATAATGAAGTGTATTTTATATTAAGATACAACAATCCCTATACATACCAATCATTGTTAGTCTCATAGGTAAACACCACACGTTAAAGTATTGTTTAACCATTTTATTCCATTGATTGGCGTTTTTCTTTTTCTAAGAACCCAATTAACAAATGTATTTCAAACATTCGATAGCTATAAATCGAGAAAAACCTCAAATCCATAACCTGTACCCTCTTGTATGCTCTACTCCAGTGGTTCCCAAACTTTTGGGGACCATGGACCACTTTCAAACCTCTAAATTTCTTGCAGACCACCATACATTCTAGTAATAACATTTTGGTTAAATACAAAGGATATAAATTGTAATAAAGCAGACAGTGAAATCAAAACATGTGGTATATTGGTGAGATGGATGTTGCTGTTCCTAGGCTATGAAGATGTTCCTTGATGGCATCATTCATGTCACTAGGAAGCTAGTCTTCATTTTCACCAAGGAGATCGCGCAGTGTAGGAAATGATTCGGAGTTTCACCTACCAAGACGACGGACCCATAGCTCCAGTTTCTTTATCATTGCATCCACTTTGTCTTGTACTTGAAAGATAGTTACCCTCTTTCCTTGTAAGCTTAAATTGAGTCCATTTAGCTGACTGAAAATATCTGCTAAATAAGCCAAAGCAGCCAACCATGAGAAATCACTGTAGCGATCAGACAGATCAAAAGTACAGTCATGCAAGAACACTTCTTCATGTAACTCAAACAATGTGTCAGCACTTGTCCTCCAGATAGCCATCTAACCTCAGAGCAGCTGCTGGTTTTCGCTTCCCAATGTATGAATTCATTCAAAGCTTCAGAACATCGCTTCTGCGGAGTACATGAGCCTCTCCATTAAATTCATACGTGATGAATGTCAAAAGCTGGGCATTGTTGACAGTGTCAGTTGATTAATCAATTTGAAGCAAAGACTTTCTGATTCTTGATATGAGCTGTTCCTTCACATTTTCTGCCATATCCGTTATTCTATGTTGCACTGTGTTGTTAGATAATGGAATTAAATCTCTTTAATATTTAATCTCTATCTGACTGCCAGTAGCAGTCAACTGGATTGTTTTCATACTCTCAAGCAGCTCTTTCATTTTGTTACTAAAAAACCCCACAGGTTTATTGACAAGTTCTTTGTGCTTGCTTTCTAAGTGGTGCCGAAGATGTGCCAGTTTAAAACTTTCATTAGCTAACACTTCGTTATAAACAACACATTTTTCTGATTGCAGTGCATTTAAAAAGATGTGTTGTTATATTTCTGTGTTTTGGAAGACTTCAATATTATTGCTATCAATATACCATTTTCATATCGTTGCCCACTTCTACTAATTACTAATCTACTAATAATAATTTAACCCATTACTACTCGAGGTATACTCTCCTACGGAATATTGGTCATTTCTTAGGGTACAATTATTTATTTAATTTTTATTTTACATTTTGCATATCATTTTCTATTTTTGAAGACATTGAAAAAGACTTCTAGTCCAAATGTTTATTAAGATTATTTTAGTATTTCTAAACTGCAGCATCCTGAACTGTTAAAATTACTGAATATAAAATAATCAAATCATAATTTAAACAGTGGTGTATTTATTGGTGATTGTATAACATAAAAACAAGATTAAAAAAACAAGAACAGATTTAAAAAATGGCTGTGGTAATCAAGACAAAATTAGAGTGCTAATTTATAGGCAAACTTGACAGGTGGCATTACCAGTACCAGGATAAATAAAAAATAAAAAATAAAAACCTAGACATGGTCCAGGAAGGTAAACAGAATCATTCAAACAAAAAACAAAAAAACCCCAGTTACTCTGGAAACAAAGCATACATATATATATATATATATATATATATATATATATATATATATATATATATATATATATATATATACACACTGTTGTGCAAAAGTCTTAGACATGTTGCATTTTTCTACTCTGATGCATTATGACAATCAACTCAAAGCCTCCACCAGTGTTTTCTACTATTATAACAACCTTGACTTGCATAAAGAAGGAAAAACATTGAGTGAAGTAGCTCGCATCACTCGATTTTCAAGGTGTGGTATCCGAAGCATAATCAACAAGTACAGAGAAACCTCATCTGTAATTGACAAACCCACGACTGGAAGACCCAAAAAGCTGTCTAACAAGGATGAGCAATACTTGAAGATAATATCCTGAAGGAATAGAAAGAAGACAAGCGTTGAATTGACAACAGAACTGGCAGAAGGCACAGGTGTCGTTGTCAATCAAATCAACAGTACGAAGGTCACTCTTGAAATCAGGACTTAAAGGATGTGTTGCAGAAAGAATACCTCTGATAAGAAAGAGGAACAAGACTAAAGGCTAAAATATGCACAAGAATACAGAAATTGGACTATGGAACAATGGTCAAAGGTGCTTTGGACTGTTGATGGATGGATGGACCTCACACACTGTTTGTAAACCCGACACACAGGCTTGAAGTTTAGCGTTCTTTTGCTCACATTTAACAATAATACAAAATAAACAAACAGATAACAGACACCTAGCTCCTTTCAGGCGCACTGACTAAACACTGGAACACCCTGTCTAGCCTGGGACAGCTAAGCTGTTTGCCCGATACACACAAAACACACAGTTTTATACAATGTCACATGGTAGTACACACAGTACCTTGTTTGTGGCTACTCGGCAGCAGGGCACACACCTTCCTGCCTCCTTCTACTCAGCAGCCTTCAGTAAGAGATCTGTGGGGTTTTTATACCCCACAGAATTACCAAAATACAGGCAGCTGGTCCTTATTTACAATTACGGCCAACTGCCAGAACAATGAATACATTTTTAAACACGCATTTTCACGTGTGATTTTAACCCCCTCCCTGCCCTTAAAATATATATAGGCCAGCTTAGAAGTTTCTAGAACCCTCTATTATACCTGTCTTTCCAGAATATCGGCCACTAGTGGTGGGTAGCCCATTCTAGATTGAAGGTTCTGCACCCATGCTGTGAACTCTTGATAACCCATCTGCATTAACATTCTTAGTGCCACTACAATGTTAGATCTTGAATCAGAAAGGCTGTAAGGCGAAGAACCACCTAGTGACCCTCGAGCTTTTCTCCCTGTTTTCCTTCATCCACTTGAGGAGTGCATGGTCTGTCACTAGGGTAAACTCTCGCCCTAACAAATAACTAACAAAGTACTGCTCCAATGCCCAAACCCGAGGCATCAGTCTGTACAGCGAAGGGTTTCTTTAAGTCCACTACTTTCAAAATGGGCTTGCTGCACAGTGTTTGGGTAAGGGTCAGAAACACTTTCTTTGCCTCTTCTGTCCACCTAACCATGTTCTTTTCTTGATGAGGTCAGTCAGGGCGGCTCTATGGTAGAAACATTAGGGATAAACCTTCTATAATAGTCGACCAAAACCAGAAATTCTCTGACCTACTTTTTATTTACAGAGCGGGGCCAACTTCTAATGGCCTTGACCTTGCTCACCTGTGGTCTCACCACCCTCTTACCTACTACATCTCAACCTTGCTCACCTGTGGTCTCACTACCCTCTTACCTACTACATCTCAACCTTGCTCACCTGTGGTCTCACTATCCTCTTACCTACTACATCTCAACCTTGCTCACCTGTGGTCTCACTACCCTCTTACCTACTACATCTCAACCTTGCTCACCTGTGGTCTCACTATCCTCTTACCTACTACATCTCAACCTTGCTCACCTGTGGTCTCACTACCCTGTTACTTACTACATAATCAGACTTTATGAAGGAAAATGTGTTTATTCTATAGGGTGAGGCAAAACTTTTGGCCACAACTGTAAGCTACAGTAAAATCATGTGACCTCTTAAAGATGTTAAATAAATGAATACAGTAAGAACAGCTCAAGCCAAAAGTTAGTGATAATTAGATGCTGTGGCACAAGGGTTATTAATGTTACTTTTTTGGTCCTGCTGCATAACAAATGCATAATAAAATGGATACTATTGTCTATCAAAAATCCTGTGCTTATTAAACATCTACTAAAAGGTGTAGGGGATGTGAAATAAAAGCAAGGTTCACATAGGTTACAGTGCTTACATTATGCAGCAGAGCACTATACTATTTGGAGGAGCTGTTTTTAAGTATCTTTCCCAAAATTAGCTTTAGAAACCACCCTGATTTTACTGTGAAGTACATGGAAGTTTTTCTAATAAAGTCAATACTGCTGCCGCAACAGGTATAGTTTTCATTCTGTGAGTCTTTTTTCCTACAAATTGAATTTATACAACATGTGAATATTTTATTACACACAATAATAAACTCAAAGCCAAAGGAGCTGTTTATCCCACCTGCGTTAAACATTTAGTTCAATCAATGCACAAAAAAGCATTGTAGAATATCCTGTTTTTAACATTTTGCTAACAAATAAATACTTGTTTTGGATCTAAGAGGTTTATAAGACAGAAGAATCCTTGTGACAGCTTTCTGGACTCACAGCTGTTTTCATGACTGATCAACCCATGGATTTGATGCTGCTTGTGAGGTAATGAGGTTCATAAAACAGAACAAATAAGCACCAATAGGGATAGACAGGTGGAGATCCTTTTCTACTCATCGTCTGGCAAAAAGCAACCACATTGGCAATGTTTCTTCTGACTCTGCAATTGAAAAACCTTGGACCTGGGAAGCAGAAGGTGATGTCTTTGTATGATATCTAATATCTTGTGCTTATTAAGAAATATTAGAAAAAATCAAACAAAAGAAAAAGTGTCTTTTTATTTGGGTGTAACCGGAAGGAGGCTGGGTGCAAACCGGTGATCTTGCACACCGCAAGCAAGAATCTTAACCACTGTGCAAAAGAGCTGGGCTTGTCTGCCATTGTGGTTTTAAACCTTTTAACCTCATCTCACAAACGGGACAGGACAGAATGAGAAACGGCAGTGTATCACACAACACTACCCGTTACAGAGGCACTGAAAAATAAGAGCAAGATTCACACAGGTTATTGAGAATATTGTGATTACCGGTATATATTTTGAGGTGCTATTCTATGTTTGTTCAGCCAGGATGCAAACCTATGATTCCCATGACTGTATGACTTACCCTGCACAGCATGTGGTTCTGCCTTTATAGATATGACACTGTGGGTCCCATAGTTAAAGATAATTAGGAAGTGATGTTCTCTCCCTGACACAACTGGGATACATCGAAAAACAAAACAAGACCACATTGGGGAAGTGTCACGTAAGATGTGTTGCTTTTTGATTGGCATTAAGATCATTTTGTTCCTTTCAAGAAATAGCAATATATGTATATTATTTTTTATTTATGACATGCTCTTAATGGGAATAACATTCAGTCCTCCAGTATGAGCACAGTGTTTGGGGATGGGGCAGTCGGGTTCTGGTTTACACCCTGTCTCTTCAATCCTTTGCTTCTTTTCTATTTTAGACCATATAACTTTAGACCAGAAAGGGAAGGCATGCAAGTTAAAAACAAAAGATGCAAAAGATGATACAATAGTTTTTTTTGTTGTTGTTTTCTTTTTAAGATTCAGGAATGCATGTGGGTTTGCATCTCTTCCATTATCCAAACACAACCACTGGATATAAAGTAAGCTACAGGGCTCTATATATATATATCTATATATATATATATATATATATATATATATATATATATATATATATATATATATATATATATATATATATATTTAAAAAGTCCTATGGAAATCCATCAGTCCAGAGCAGACAGAGACTTGGGGTTTTGGTGAAGCTGAGCGCGTGATCGCTCAGCATTTAATAAACAAAATAATATAACACACAAAACAGGACACGCACTTGCGCCAAAATAAATAGACAAACAAAACGGACTATACACTAAACAACCGTGGACGGACAGACACACAAACACGGTGAGTAAATAAATAAACAAGTATCGTGCTGGTCCTCCAGCACGCGATAGCAATTGTTTTAAATAGTACTCTCCTTCTCTCTCCCGTTCTCCACTCAACGAACACACCATCCCGAGTGAGTGAAAACATACAGCTTTTATGCAGTTGTACCGAGACTCGATTGCTAGTCAATCATTCAATTGGAATCTCGGTACAACTGCACGTGAATTAATTAAAGTGCAATTCCCGTGCTCACATATTATTACTTTTACTTGCACGTGATGTGATTTGTGCCCTCCTCGTGCCTAAATACAAATCTACAATTTAAACACATGTGAAACACAGACCCGTTTATATCCCGTGTACCAATGCCTATACACCAGCATTTACACACAACACGTAACACAAAATACACACAGGGGGCACTTTGCCACATATACCCCCCTTGTGCAAAGCACACATGGCCTCAATGGCCACCTCCCCTCAGTCCCAAAGTCCCGAAGAGGGGAAGCAAGTTGTTTCTGGGGTGGCCATGGTGGAATGTCCGGCACCCCAATTCTTCGTGGCGGCAGCTCCCTCTTCCGGGCTTCAGCCACACTATCTCCTGCAGCGAAAGTGCAGCTGGGGAGCTGGTCTCCTGACCTCCCCTTCTTCATGGCCGGCAGTTCCCTCCGTGGGGCTCCGACCACACATCTCCGCAGCGAAACTGCTGCGGGGAAGCTGGTCTCCTGACCTCCCCCTTCTTCATGGCCGGCAGGTCCCTCCGTGGGGCTCCGCCACCCAATTCCGCAGCGAAACTGCTGCAGGGAAGCTGGTCTCCTGACCTCCCCTTCTTTGTGGCCGCCAGCTCCCCTCCGTGGGGCTCCGCCACCGTGTTCCTGCCACGGAAATGCGGCTGGGGAGCTGGTCTCCTGACCTCCCCTTTCTTCATGGCCGGCAGCTCCCTTCATGGAGCTCCGGCCACAGTGTAGCGACCGAGGCAAAGCAGAGGCCCCAGCGACCCCAGGCGGCAGGACCCTGGGCGACCCCAGGCGAAGCAGGATCCCTGGCGACCCCAGGCGACGGCAGCAGCAGCGGACCCTCGGGAGGCGACGGCAGCAGCAGCGGACCCTCGGGAGGCGACGGCAGCAGCAGCGGACCCTCGGGAGGCGACGGCAGCAGCAGCGGACCCTCGGGAGGCGACGGCAGCAGCAGCGGACCCTCGGGAGGCGACGGCAGCAGCAGCGGACCCTCGGGAGGCGACGGCAGCAGCAGTGGACCCTCGGGAGGCGAACTCGGGAGGGGAGCCCCTGGCCATAGAGGCGGCAGCGGGAGCTCCACTTCTCCCTCGCACCCTGCACCCTGTGTGGAGCAAAAGGCAGCCCCAGGCGATGCGGAGCGGCTGGCAACCCCAGGCGATGCGGAGCGGCTGGCAACCCCAGGCGATGCGGAGCGGCTGGCAACCCCAGGCGATGCGGGCTGGCACCAGGCGATGCGGAGCGGCTGGCAACCCCAGGCGATGCGGAGCGGCTGGCAACCCCAGGCGATGCGAGGCAAGCATCCTTGGGCGGCGAGGCAAGCATCCTTGGGCGAGCGAGGCAAGCATCCTTGGGCGGCGAGGCAGGCATCCTTGGGCGGCGAGGCAGGCATCCTTGGGCGCAGTGAGGCAGGCATCCTTGGGCGCAGCGAGGCAGGCAGTCAGGACAAGCTGGGGTGCGGGTTTTGGCCTCTTCTCGGCCACTGCGGCGGGCGGTTCTTCCCATGCTTTCCTCAGCAGCCTATGCAAGGGCTGCTGAGGACCGCCAGCATCTAGTCCTGGTCCTTCTGGTGACGGGAGAGGCAGCTCCTGCTCCTCTCCTCGTGACGGTGGGGGAAGTGATACCAGCAGGCATTCATCCTCTGCTGGTGGGGGAAGTGATACCAGCAGGCATTCATCCTCTGCTGGTGGGGGAAGTGTTACCAGCAGGCATTCCTCCTCTGCTGGTGGGGAAAGTGATACCAGCAGGCATTCCTCCTCTGCTGGTGGGGGAAGTGATACCAGCAGGCATTCATCCTCTGCTGGTGGGGTTGGCGGAGGCAGAGGCAGCTCCTGCTGCTCTGCTCCTGCCGATGGAGGTGGCGGAGGCAGAGGCAGCTCCTGCTGCTCTGCTTCTGCCAGTGAAGGTGGTGGAGGCAGAGGCAGCTCCTGCTGCTCTGCTCCTGCCAGTGGAGGTGGGAGCGGCGTGTAGTCTCCTGGCGGCGGAGGTGGGAGCGGCGTGTAGTCTACCCTTGTTTCAGGGGACTGGTGCGACCCTCCCTCTCTTGCAGGGGACTGGTGCGGCTCTGCCTCGGAAGGGGAGACCAGCAGGCATTCACCCTCTGCTGGTGGACAGGGACCCAGCAGGCATTCACCCTCTGCTGGTGGACAGGGACCCAGCAGGCATGCACCCTCTGCTGGTGGACAGGGACCCAGCAGGCATTCACCCTCTGCTGGTGGACAGGGACCCAGCAGGCATGCACCCTCTGCTGGTGGCGGAGGCAGAGGCAGCTCCTGCTGCTCTGCTCCTGCTGGTGGGGTTGGCGGAGGCAGAGGCAGCTCCTGCTGCTCTGCTCCTGCCGATGGAGGTGGCGGAGGCGGGACCAGCAGGAATTCACCCTCTGCTGGTGGAGACTGGGGCTGTGGACGCTCTACCTTCCCCTTCTTGGGCCGTGGACGCACCGACTCCTCCCTCTTGGGCTGTGGACGCACCGACTCCTCCCTCTTGGGCTGTGGACGCACCGACTCCTCCCTCTTGGGCTGTGGACGCACCGACTCCTCCCTCTTGGGCTGTGGACGCACCGACTCCTCCCATTCAGGCGTGGGACGTTCGGGCTCCTCCCATTCAGGCGTGGGACGTTCGGGCTCCTCCCACTCAGGCGTGGGACGTTCGGGCTCCTCCCACTCAGGCGTAGGACGTTTGGGCTCCTCCCACTCAGGCGTGGGACGTTCGGGCTCCTCCCACTCAGGCGTAGGACGTTCGGGCTCCTCCCACTCAGGCGTAGGACGTTCGGGCTCCTCCCGCTTGGGCTGTGGACACTCGGGCTCCTCCCGCTTGGGCTGTGGACACTCAGCCTTCCTCTTCCCCTTTCCCTTTCTCTGCCTCCTCCTCACCTTCCTCTCCTGGGCCAGTTCCTCCTCTCCCTCTTGGTAGGGGCAGCGCACCACCGGGTGCCCGAACTCCCCACAGGCAAGGCACCAGCCTTGGTCCTCTAGACCACCGAGGAGGACCTCCAGATCCTGGCAGCCATCTCTCCAGTTCCAGCCTTCCATTTCCTTATTATTATTTTTTTTTGTTCCTAAACCAGAAACTGCAGTCGGAAGAGGCAGAGGCAGCTCCTGGCGGTGGACTGGTCTCGTGGCCTTTAAGCAAAGCCACTCCTCCGCATCCTCCACCTTTCCCTGATTGAGGGCCTTCAAAAAGAGAAGGTCTTCATAGGGGCAACCTTCCCGGAGGTGCCCATACTCCATGCAGGAGGCACACCATGGAGCCCCTCCTTCCTTCAACTCCTCTTGGCGATTACGCCATGGCTGCATTTCTTCCTCCCATCCCATTTTTTTTTTTTTTTTTTTTTTAAACCAACAAATTGCGGTTCCTGCTCTGGCCTGAGTCCTGGAGGCGCTGTTATCCCACTTCTGACACCACGTGTGACAGGATGGCTGCAGGGAGGAACTCAGACCAGAACTAGAAACACACAGAGCAGACAGAGACTTGGGGTTTTGGTGAAGCTGAGCGCGTGATCGCGCTCAGCATTTAATAAACAAAATAATATAACACACAAAACAGGACACGGCACTTGCGCCAAAATAAATAGACAAACAAAACGGACTATACACTAAACAACCGGTGGACGGACAGACACACAAACACGGTGAGTAAATAAATAAACAAGTATCGTGCTGGTCCTCCAGCACGTGATAGCAATTGTTTTAAATAGTACTCTCCTTCTCTCTCTCCCGTTCTCCACTCAACGAACACACCACCCCGAGTGAGTGAAAACATACAGCTTTTATGCAGTTGTACCGAGACTTGATTGCTAGTCAATCATTCAATTGGAATCTCGGTACAACTGCACGTGAATTAATTAAAGTGCAATTCCCCGTGCTCACATATTATTACTTTTTACTTGCACGTGATGTGATTTGTGCCCTCCTCGTGCCTAAATACAAATCTACAATTTAAACACATGTGAAACACAGACCCGTTTATATCCCGTGTACCAATGCCTATACACCAACATTTACACACAACACGTAACACAAAATACACACAGGGGGGGCACTTTGCCACAGTCCTATATAGGCTTACTGTCTATAGTGAGGCCGCTAGTAATGCAATAGAAGGTTATACCGTTAAATGAAAGTAGCAATTATGTTGTACAATGTTTTGTATTGCGTGTCTCTGACAAACCAAACACCTAAAACTACGAAGCTCTGTTGGTTAAACGGCCTTTTGGAAAAGGGATCCTAAATATCATCTACATTTTCTTAAAATGTATTTTCTTTCCTGTTTAATATGCTATAATGGGTAATCTGTATCAGCAGGTTTTTGTTCTGCTTACGTTTTGGTCATTGTAATATTCAGCTGCTGTACTTTTCCTGCTTCTGATAAAACACCTGAATTTCTGTAAGGTCATGTCTGCCCCATCAGTTAGTGAAGAGAAAGTCTCTCAATGTTACAGCTGCATGCCTCAGAACACTGCCCTTCAGAAACATCTATATCAGAAGCATGGAAAGATAATTTCATTATAAACCAGGTATATAATAATGCAACCAATACTGGAGAAGGATACTGATAACTTTACACATACATGCTGTATTTATGTCACATTGCTTAGAATCTATTTAAACAACGTGCAGAGTACATCATGTTTGGCAATACATTTTGCGAGATATGTATGTTTATTTTCCATAAGGGACAAACATATTTCACATTTACATTTACAAATCATTGTGTTTATATTGTGCGAGATTTTTTACAGATCAATATACTTTAAAAAAAAAAAAAAAGTATTTATTATCTTTTTAAATAAAGTTGACTGAATAAAGGCTATAACACGGCGACAATGGAATGGTTGTGGTTTCAGGTCTAACTTGCAATCCGTGCGTGTGACCTTGAGCAAGTCATTTTTGCTTCGGTCTCACTGCATCAAAAAAGCTGTAAAAAACAAACACAAAAAAAACCGGAGCTGCTGTCAACGTCTTTGAAAATGTAATGGAACATTCCATCATAACAAACACCAAATATACAGGGTACACAAAAAAACATCCCACAACTTCTGTAAACAATCATTTTCTTCCAGTGCTGTGGCTGTTGCTAAGGCTAGCTGTATCCAATCAGAAATCGGAACATGAATTTACTCTTAGCGGCTGGAATAAAGACGCATCTCGAGACTTTCTCGCCACACACATTCTGGTTGGTTTGAAGTGCTGTTGGTCAGGGTTTTGGGACCCTGTATCTGATTTTAATTAGAGTCTTGTCGTATCAATCACATTGTGTCCTTTACGGATTGGTGGAGTTGCTACGAGCTGGACCTGGGGTGCGTTTTGGGGCGGGGCGTCCTCTCAGGACGGAAATGGCGGACGGTTTTGCCCAGGTTAGGAAGAAACGAAGAGATGGGGTGTTAGAAAACAACAACCTACGGCATTTAAGTCCTTTAACATTTTGTTTAAATTCCGTTCATTTTCAAAATGGATTCAGAGAAGAACGAAACCGAGTCGTGCATTGATTTAAATATGGTGGAGGTAAGTGTTTATTATTGTTAGTTTATTTCAAACCAACCAACGTGACTGTTACAGTTATACATCAATGGTGAATAAATACTTCTACAATAACTCGTATAATGACAAATAGCAGGTACAATTTTGCAAGTGTATATTATTTCATAAATGTAATAAAGAAGTACTGTGAGTGGTATTTTACTGTGTTAGCTAGCTGCAACTCGCTGATAATAGGATTGCATCAATTCAGTTTTTGCAGTAAATCTAAATTGGTTGATATTAGTACAGGGGATTCTCGTCTCGTCACATGTAACTTGAAGTATTCGCTTAGAAATGTTATTGTGTGTGTGTGTGTGTGTTTTTATTTTCTTATTTTGATAAATACATTGACTTTTCAGTTTCCGCATTTTATTATCCATGACTAATTTAGAGAATTTAGACCAGGGGTGTCCAATCTAGGTTTAATCAGGTATCAGGTAAAATGACACAGGTAACTAGTTCAGGGTCTGGATGCAGGTTTAAGTGGTTCAGTTAAACCATTTACAACAGGGTTGGAACAAAGACCAAGTGGAATGACCAACTTTGGCCACCCCTGCTAGCCTGTATTGTATTAACAAATCTATACTAATTTAATCCTGATTGCAGCGTACCAAGTAGATGATCGCGCAGTGTAGAATAGTGGTTAGGGCTGTGTGGGGGATACTGTTGCTGTACCCTTGAGCAAGGTACTTTACCTAGATTGCTCCAGTAAAAACCCAACTGTATAAATAGGTAATTGTATGTAAAAAATAATGTAATTGTCTGTAAAAATAATGTGATATCTTGTAACAATTGTAAGTCGCCCTGGATAAGGGCGTCTGCTAAGAAATAAATAATAATTGGTTTAACTGAAGTTAGACGAGTGGTTCTCAAACTGGTCCTGGGGACCCCCTGTGTCTGCTGGTTTTCATTCCAATTGAGCTCTCAATTACTTAACTAGACCCTTAATTGAATTGATAATTTGCTGAATTAGACCTTTTAATTGTCTTAACAGTTGCATATTTCAAATGAGCTATAACATTTTATAAGTAACTTCAACTGTTTAAAAGCTGAAAATAATTAAAAAGGTGTAAGCAAACTATCAGTTCAATTAAAGGTCTAGTTAAGTAGTTGAGAGCTCAGTTAAAATGAAAAGCAGCAGACACAGGGGGTCCCCAGGACTGGGGCTGGGAACCACCGAGTTAGACCGATAATGAGGACTAACCTACAGCTATGGTCAAAGGTTTTGCATCACCCTATAGAATTAACACATATTGCTTCATAAAGTCGAATGAAACCTGAATAATGTTATGTTAATATATTAAATGACATACTGCTTTGTAGGTTTCTATATAGGCCTACTTGACGAAAAACTGACAAATTGAACATGAAATACTGTACTACTATAATGGCTTCCGGTAGACTTGTGATATAATTTTGTTGTTTCTTTGATTACATGGTGTTAAATATAATAGCTTAGTTATGTTAATATAGTTTTATTTTTTATGTATTAATCCTAAAATTCTAGGTGATGCTAAACTTTTGGCCATAGCTGTATAAACCCTCGTTTACTAATCAGATCTGTGGAATTCGGTGTCACACTGTACGAAAAGAAAGACATTTTTACTACATGAAACATATTTAAGTAAAAATAAATGTCATGTCTTTTTGTGCACATTTCAAACTGGCCGATCATTTAAACTGCCCACTGCTGCATAGGCACAGAAAACTTTAATTGCGTGACAATGGACCATTAGTGGTTTATAGTTATAACTGGAATGCTAAACTGAAAACGGTTTCAAAGGTAGGCTGCATGATTAAAACGTTTATTTTAAATATAGGGCCTATATATATTGTGCAAGACTTTATTCTCACGGATCTGACTGCTTAAATGTGACGGACATAAATGTACGGTAGAAAGCTTTCACATGTACTAGTCATTTCAGGGCGAAATTGCAGCTGTCTGCAAAACATTTTAAGCAGTAAATCCTTAGGACGAGCAAGCATACTAAGTTAGTCCTATCCTTCACAGTACTGAGTTAATCCACTTGAACAGGATCATCACAAATCTGATTTGGTACGCTGCAATCAGGGTGTTTAGTCTCATTTAGTGATGATCGGGTATCTTAGGAATCAGTTTGCTGCAGAATAATGTGGAAAAACACGAATTTTCCATGCTGTTGGAGAATTTTTTGTTTTACATTTGCAAAAAACATGCAAAGGCTTTTTTTGGTTGTTTTATAACCAAAGCAATACACTTAGCATATATAATCATCAGCACAGGCAATGCTGCTTTAAATGTAGTAAACACACTTGTTCAATAAAACTGCTTCTGGTGAACGAGGCACACTCGCGTCACGTTCATGCTGAAACGTAACTGCAGTTTACTTCAGTGCGTTTTTACTACTCAACAAGCTGTTTAAGGGCAATTAATTTTAGCCTATTATTTTAGTTGCGGAATAACGCTGATTTTAAAAAAAAAAAAAAAATTTGATTGGAGAATTTAGTTTTTATTGCGGAAAGCTAGAATCCATAGTGATTTAACTTCTGCAATCTGGATTAGCGGGTGTACTAACTTTAGTCCAATCAAGTGGACTAAACCTTCTTAATCCACTAGTTAGACACATCAAGTGGACTCAATTTGGTACGCTGCAATTGACTCTATGAGCCTAATTCAGGGTATAGAGGCCTGCTTTCCCAAACATTTTTTTGTGAATGAGCTGCAACTTCTCATATCTCATGAACCAACTTCATGTTTTCAATTTTTTTTAGAAACTACTTGTTCAGAATCTAACATACCCTTTCACTTTGACCGTTGTTGAACTTATTTAGCTGCCATATTGTGTGGAAGTGACCAGGGTTGGGGTCAATTCCTGTTTTTCAATTCCTTTTTAAAATCAATTTCAGATTCCAATTACCATTCCCTTTTAATCGACTCCAAAACATCACTGATCAAAATTGCAATTAGCAGTATTCTGTAAAATGAGCTTACTTTAATTGAAGTCACTTATAGGCCTCTACACACACACACACACACACACACACACACACACACACTGTGGTTAGCGCGACAACCGTATTTCCAAACGGCACTCGCTGCGTTTGTTGTACACTCACACCTTTCATTACTGAAGTGAGTGACTCCCTGTTTAAACAAACCACTGAACTCTACATTCACCGCATTCATTAGGTTTGTGTGGCGGCAGCATGGAGGCTGTGTTTTTGTTATGCTTTTGGAAGAAAGTACTGTACGTAATTGATTGAGAGCTCATCAAGCGCAGCTATGCTCTTTTCTGCAAATCCCACGGAGATGTCGTTTTGCTTTTTCTGCACTGCTAAATAGTGGTGATGATGTACAGTACCATGACGATAGATTGAAACATTTGGGTGGTCTTCTGACCAGAAGGCTGGTGGGAACGACTTGAGTGGTCTCCAGATGACTGGATTAAAAATGTACGCATGTCTAAGGAGTCGTATTTGCATATTTGTCATTTGCATCTGAGACCTTTCCTGGAGTAGTAAACACAGAAGAGACGTTCGGTATCAGTGGAAAAACAAGTTGCGCACCGTGGCGTTTGGGGACACGAAATGTCCCATGTTTCATTAAAGTTGCAAAACCAAAAATACATTTTTTCTTACAACATGTTTTCTTATACAGCTGTACTTTGATTTAAATAAAAAAAAAAGTATATATGAACTATTTACTAATATGAATTTACTATTCATCAATATTACAAATTCAACTTGGCTCATCAGGCACCTGTAATATATATTTTTAGCCATGTTTATCACACAGAAATGTTTGATAAACAATGACATTATTACTTGCGCAGAAATCCATGAGCACCTACTGCGGTTGTTTTAGTGCAGTTTTAATACACAGTTGCTGCGGATTAACAAACCAAACTGAATTAGTAACAGAATTCGCTACTTGTTCCGAACAGGATTAACTAGTGCGGCTGTTGCTGCCTTTTGCAACAGAGCTGTCTGTGTACTTAAACTGTATTAAGAGCAAAAGGCTTAACTCAAGAACCGCATTTAGGCAGTGTGTGAGTACGAGGCCTTGGTCAATTAAATTGGTTCAAATTAAAGCAGTTGAACAATAACAAGTATGTCCCTAAAATAAAATATCATCTATTCCAATTCCTTCAAAGGAATTGGAATTGGGAATTGATTTTAAACAGGAATTTGAAATGAAAAACAGGAACTCGCCCCAGCCCTACACATGACCTTATTGTTTTCAGTGATGATCACCAAACGCTTTTACATATTGGCACTGTTGAAGTCTATATATGTAGGTTATGACTGTGCACCCACCACCTTATATAAACTGACCAGTGACTGCTTTTCTTACTATCATGTTTGCGGACCTTTTTGTTGCTTGGAATGGCCCAACAAAGTGGCTCTTTTTCTGACCACTACAGCCTACGTCGGCAAGATGATCCCTATCCTGTGTGGATATACCCCGGCCGAATTTATATTCTTCAACATGAAGAATATGAACACAAAGAAGAAAAAAAAATGCAGCACAATGTTCAAGGTCAGGGGTGTCAAACTCAGTTCCTGGAGGGCTGCAGTGTCTTCTGTCTTTCTCTGCACAAGGTCTCAATTACTTAATTGGTCTAATTATTTGATTAATTGAACATCTTTAACACTTCTCTCCAGGCCTCAGAATGTTTCATAGGTCGTGCACCTTGAATCAAGTGCATTTTTATAAATCCTCAACTGTAAAAGACCTTGAAAAAATATGAAACATATCCAGTTGAACAAATAATTAGATTAAGTTAATTGAGAGCTTAAGTTGGAATGAAAACCAGAAGACGCTGCAGACTGAGGACTGGAGTTTGACACCCCTGTTCCAGGTATACTTTGGAGATGATCGGTCATTGCAAATCCCAAAGGAAAAAATGCCCCTTAACATACTGTGTCAGGGCAGCATGCAAATGAATTAAAAACGTCTTTCTTTTGTGAAATCCCTAGAAATGTCTCCATTGAATATCTATGTCTGTAACATATGGTACAGGAACTAACTACCATCACAGTATCTGGGTTAGAATAAAAATGGTTTAATATAGGGGCAGGCTTAAGGCATGTCCTGTTGCTTGATCACTGATTAAATTCAGTCTTGCTTTTCTGTATTTTTCCAGGCCATCGAGTTCTGCCCCTGAATCAATACTTGGCTGCGTTAACAGATGCTCATCTGAATGTACTGCAGCAGGGCTGAGAAATAGAACAACAGTCTTGTATTCACTGTTATTTAGACAAAATACTACATGGTTGACATAGTACTTTTTTTCTTTTTTTTTAAACCTCCAATAATTTCTGTAAGTCATTTGCATTCCAAGTCCAGCAGAAATGAAGATATTTCTCGGTTTGGCTGTGTTCACACTGTGAATGCTGCATTTCTCATGAGCAGCTGCATCGGCACTGTAGCACTTTTATTGACAATTCAAACTTGATAAGTTTTGTTTGCAGTTGAAATGCCTGTTAAGGAAGCCTGTTGAATGTTAATATTGTCAGTGATACGTTCAACTGTACGACTCGCTTTGTTTATTTGTTTGAAGACAATTCAAAATGGTAACTTAGCCAAAAGTAATAGCTTGTTTATACCATGTGACTTTTGATTTGCCAGTAACCTCCATGTCAGTGTTAGGTGGACTACAGTACGTAGCTGGAATTATAATGAAACAGCAATTTGGAGTGGTAGTGTACAGCTGTTTATTTTTTGGAAAGCCTTGTTTCTATTCATTGTTTATTTAGCAGGCTTTCCTCATCTTAGAGTGTAAATGTAGGGAACCTTTTGTATCCTAGTATTTCTGGATTTTAATGCGAGAAAGGAAGATGAACAACTAAACTTAACCCTTTGTGGTCCTATGTCGGACCTGGTCCGACATTGCAATTATTCCTATCTGGTCCAATGTCGGACCCTGTCCGACATCATCAAAAAAACGCAAAAAACGGGTTTCTAGTCGTTTTTTCTCTGGAAAAAGCCGAGAAAACCATTCAATGGCCGAGTGGGAGCGACAGGAGCCGAGAAAAAAAAAAAGGGCGTATCTCATGAATAGTCATACTTGCCCCTGGCATCAGATAACGGCGGCCATAAGGAAGCAAGCTGGCTGTTACTGAATCAGAGCTCGGAGAATATCACAGACATTTGCAGAGCTTTTTTGAGATGTTCTAGTAATAAAATAATGACTTGGATTGCATTATTGAGGAGTTTGGTGATAAAACGAGTGATCAGGAGATAATTAATCGGTATGTACAACTTCTTATCATTATTATTTATTTCTTAGCATATGTGAAAGCTATAGCGAACGAAATGGTGGGGCGGGGCTGGAGATGCCTAGTGAGTGCTTTGTTGATATGCAGGGCCTTTTAAACCTGTTTGACTGTGGGGGAAAAAAAATACTTTTAAACCGCGCGTCTAAAATTAACTGCGCGTGTGAAAATAAATTGGACCTCACGCGCCTGACACGCACTTAATAAATGGACTGCAAAGGGTTAAGACTGAAGCAAAAATTCATACTTCGTTGTCACAGGTGACCCTAAAAACTCTTCCTCCCTTGTACAAGGTGCAAGCACCCTTTTGAGTGAAAGGTGTATGCTGCAGAGATGCATGGCACTTTGATAGCACCAGCTTAGTTTCTTTTGAAGTTTCCCCACTGATGATGGAAATGAGAATGTAAAGACAGGAGCCCCGCTAACAAAGTTTAAGTTTTTTGCAGGTATCAGGCTTTTAAGACTCACCCACACTTGTGATGTCCAGAATCTTGAATCTTACTAGAAGAGCTGATCTGCTTGACATGAACTGGATGTTGTACACAAATAGTTAAAATACGTTGTTAAGGATAATGTTATAATGTATTCTGTATTAACCTATAGTTATGTTAAATTATTTTATATTCCTTTTTTCTAGTATAACAGTAGAATTAATTTTGTTAAGTCTATATAAGCCTGTGTATTCTGATTACGTCACGCTAACCAGAAAACATCTGTGAAATGCTGTCCTTGTCTGAGAGCTACCGGTGCCAAGGCTTATAACCTTGAGAAGAAAAGGAAAAGCGAGCATTTCATTTAATTAAATTAGAAGTGTGTTCACAGTGAAAGTTCTTATCAGAAAAGCAGTAACTTTAATTGGGAAGAAGTTTGTAAGCCAAAAACAGAGCCTTTTAGGTATTGAAAAGAAAAAGCAACCTTTGGACAGGATTACATTTGAAACTAAAAAAGTAGTGTTGCACCTATTTTATTGCTTTAGTTTTATTGTAACAGATAAATGGTAAAGGAAGAAATTAGTGAAATTTCTTATTTAGAAAAAGAGGTAAGCTTGATTTGGAAGCAGTCCTTAAGCTAAACACACATATTCTAATCTAATTGAAACAGAAAGTGTTAAGATTTTGCTGTGATAGAGAACATAAGTATTTATTACAGGGAAACTGTTAAAGTTTAAAAGTGAAAGAATCAGTACAAGCTGTGATCAAATTAAATAACCTTGAAAACTACAAGTCTGTATTAAGTACACAGTGGACATACTGAAAAGGGCCCCTCGGCTTTTGCCTGCATGAGCGAGGCAGCTAGACCTTCAGAGATAAGAGGAATATGTTTTGACATCCACACTGAATTTATTGGTGAGCAAGCTGTTTCCAATTCAAGGTTCCTTCACTGTGTATAATCTTTTATAAGGTGTTTTTATGGTACAAGAAAACAAAGTTAATGGTCGTCTTCTCATTATCCATATAATGAGAGCTTAGTTGCTTGAAATTAGGATGTAAGCTTGTCTTATCTATAGAGATACCGGTCTGAGCAGTTTCTTACATCCGGCCAAGGTATGATTTTCTGCAATGAATTGGGGAAAGTGCTTACGTGGTCTGTTAAAGCAGGGTAGAGAGAAGCCAAGTTTGTTGAACACACACTTGTAGATGTGAAAAAGTTTATTAAAAGAATCAGTACAAGTGAAATGGGTTTTTACTATTGAGGCTAGAATAATTAAACAGAGCTGGTGTTGTATATTAAAAACATCTATCTATCCTGTCTGTCTATCTATCTATCTATCTATCTATCTATCTATCTATCTATCTATCTACTTGTATTTTAACAGAAATAAGGACTTTGTGGTACCAGTAGTATGTTATCAGTTTGAAGATTATCTCACGTATTTTGGAGATTAGAGAGGTAGCTATGAAATCATATGCAATTAATTTTAAACGAGTTACCAGGACTTTTTAAATAAATTATTCACTTAAAGATAAGCGGTGCCAAAACAGACCAAATGTTTAGATTTAATTAAGTCTTCTGACGCACAAAGTGGAGGAAAAGTTCTCTAAAAGTCGAGGAGGCTGTGTGGTCCAGTGGTTAAAGAAAAGGGCTTGTAACCAGGAGGTACCCGGTTGAAATCCCACCTCAGCCAGTGACTCATTGTGTGACCCTGAGCAAGTCACTTAACCTCCTTGTGCTCCTTGTGCAATGCTAAGGGGGCATGATCCATCACCAGAGTGAAGTGTTGTCTCAGGAGGTAGCACCAGAGTGACTCGACTGCACATTTTACTGCGAGACACTCCTTTTCAGTGGTACTATAATTTCTTTCGCGGGGAAGGAGCTTCCTGTGATGTACAGGACCGGGTGCTTGCTTCCCCACACCTCCTGAGACAACACTGCCTTGAGACCTGTCTCCGATGTATCTGTCTGCAGGGTAAACTGCCTACTGAAATTTGGTTTGCATAGGACTGGCTTGATACACCGTCTACACTTCAAAGCCCTCTGACATGGCTCCGTCCACTGAACCGTATTTGGGGCAGCCTTCTGGGTGAGGTCCGTCAACGGCGTACCGAGCGTAGCGAAGTTCGGGATGAACTTCCTAATAATGGCCTGCTAGTCCTAAGAAGGCGCGCACGTGGGTTTTGGTCGTAGGGACCAGCCAGTCCGCCAAGGCTTTCATCTTGGCAATTAGCAGTCTGATCTGGCCACTCGATACCCCAAATACTCCAACTCTTCTCAATGGCACATTTCTTTGGGTTAGCAGTGAGCCCAGCCTCCCGCAAGGATTGCAGTACCGCTGCTACCTTACACAGATGACTCGGCCAGTCCTCACTGTGGATAACTACGTCATCTATGTAAGCAGTGGCGTACTGCTGATGGGGCTGCAAAATGCGATCCATCATCCGCTGGAAAGTGGCTGGTACTCCGTGCAAACCCAAAAGGCATGGTCCTAAATTGGTACAACCCGAAGGGAGTCAAACAGCGTCCTCTCTCTGGTTACCGGGGTCAGGGGTATCTGCCAGTACCACTTCGTTAAGTCCGGTGTCGTCATAAAAAGTTGTGCCTAGACGTTCCAGCAACTCATCTACTCGAGGCATGGGATAAGCATTGAACTTCGATTTTTCATTGACTTTCCTGAAATCAATGCAAAACCGAGTCGAACCATCTGGCTTATCCACCAACACGATTGGACTGTTCCAGTCACTTTGGGACTCTTCTATTACTCAGAACTAGGTAACAATATAGAATCACGTTATCCCCCGGCTGAAACGTGCGTAACCAGGCCCCCCTGTTATATTGGGTCTTCTGTCTGCATTGTGCCTGCTACAAATTGTCATGTGCCCACTTTCCCACAGATTCAAGACGTTTGCGAAGATCCAACACATACAAGACAATATTGGTCAAATTATCCTGCTGCTCCTCCCATATCTCTTTAACCAGATCAAACACACCCCGGGGTCTCCACCCATACAGCAGCTCGAATGGTGAAAACCCCCTAGAAGCCTGGGGTACTTCTGATAGCAAAGAGAAGGGGAGGAATCAGCTGGTCCCAGTAGCGCACATCACTATCAATAAATCTGTGCAACATGTTTTTGAGGGTCTTATTAAAACGCTCCACAAGACCGTCGGTCTGACGGTGAAAAAATGACACAAGCTCGTTGGCAACAGACTTGGCGGATGCAGATCGGAGGGGAATGGCCTCTGGATAACGCGTAGCATAATCCAAAATAACTAGTAGGTGAGTGTATCCTGCAGCTCTCCTTTCTAGCGGTCCCACTATATCTACCCCAATATGCTCAAACGGCGCTTCCACTAGTGGCAACGGCACCAATGGCGCTCGTGGGACGGCTCTGGGACTGGCCTTCTGGCACTCCCATGGCGTTCGCAAAAGCCTGACGTCACCATCCAGCCCCAGCCAATAGAACTGTGTCATGAGTCTCGCTTTGGTCTTGTTCTTTCCCAAATGACCAGATAGGGGAGTAGCGTGAGCCAGCTGCAGCAAATCCTCTTTAAAGGGCTGAGGAATGACCAATTGGAGAGGCACTTCCCGTCTGGGGTAACTTTTCAACCTGGTACAAAAGATCTCAAGCAATTTCAAAGTGAGGGTATGTGGCAGTGCGGCTAGACTCGACCACCTGACCATTAACCACAGCTGCTTGGTCAAAGAGTCCGCCGAGCACGTCGTCACACCCTTGCTCGAGCCGGAAGTCATCGGAGCGAGCTAAAAATCAGCTCCCATGGCTTCCAGCTTGGGATCAGGTTGGGTTTAAACTTATGGCAATACTATGCCGGGTCACAAAAGGGAAAGATCTCTCCAATTCCTCTTTCTTAGCCAATAGGGAGGATGGGGCCGTCACAGCAGCTAGCTGACCTTTTAAACTGCTCGCAGTCCCGTCCCAGAACTACCGGCACTGGCAGCTGAGAACACAAACCTACTTGTACTTGCATCTCCTGTTGGCAAAGTTTTTAATTTACATCAACCTTTGGATAAATGCGCAAATCCCCATGAACACATTTAATATGCACCTGTCCCAACATTGGCTTATGCCCCGGTGAGACTAAGCTCTCCTGTATTAGGGACTGACTACACCCTGAATCCAAGAGAGCCTGGGTTTGTGTACCATCCATGGTTACAGGAATAATAGAACCCGTCTGCTGGAGTGACTGAGGTAATTAAACAGTCTTACCTGGTCGGATGATGTCACATTCCACGGCGGGGCAATCCCAAGCAATGTGACCCACCTTCTGCTCTCCTCCTCCAACACCTCGGTGAACTGGTTTCTTGCCTTGGAGCTTCAGTATGAGGTCGAAAGACTGGAGCCATCAAAGGGGCTCGGCGGTAGGGTGGCGTGCGAGTCCCCGGTTCGACCCGCAGCAGCCGGCGGGTATCCCCACCCTGCCCTGGGTCCCAGACCAGGATCTCCCACCGCCACACTCCGTCCAAAAACCTGGCTACCCCTCCCCGTCCTTTCGCCCCCCCCTGGGGCCAGGAGTGAGGATGATGCGGGAGTAGCGATCTTCCCAGGCAGCTTGGCAGGTGTTGGTTCTGCTGCCTGCAACTGCTCCGCCAGTAACACTGCCTGATCCAAAGTGGTGGCGGCATGCCGCTGCACCCATATGCGTGGTTCCAGGGTCAAGCACTAAATGAACCACTCGATCACAATTGTTTCCACCAGCCTTGCTTTGGTGGACTGTTCCGGGTTCAGCCAGCCCATGGCATAATCCTTCAGTCGATGGGCGATGGTCCGGAGATGTTCTTCCGCCGCAAAGACCTCCTCCCGAAACTTGCAGCGGTAGCGCTCCGGAGTTGCCACCACGCAGTTGAAGATAGCTGCTTTCAACATGGGGTAATCGACCATCGCCGCGGGATCCAAGGTCCTGGTGGCCGCTTGCACCTCACCCGTCAGTTGTGGTAGGAGGTATCCAGCCCACTGAGCCTGGGGCCACCCAGCGGAGGTCACCATAGCCTCAAACACTTCCAAATAAGCTTCCGGTCGATCCTCCGCTGTCATCTTTGTTGGTCTTTGTAGCCTCGGGTCTGGCCCCTCCCTGCACGGCCATCGTCGGGGTTTGACATAAGAGGTCCATCATAGCTGCGAACTGTATTGCATCCATGGCTTGTAAGTGGACAATGTCCTGTGTAAAATGGTAAAATTCATTGGACACAACACAGTCGGTAAAGGTTTGAACACTCCGCAGTGGTGTACTTTATTAATTCTGCCACAAGGTGGCACTGCACTGCTGGCTCACTCAAATACCATCAATGGTAAAAGAGGAGCAGAGAATAAATGCACACACACAGGTGCGTCAAAATAATAATACAAACAAAAGGTGAAAGCAAAAAGGAAAATAAAACACAGTAACAAAACTACAAATAAAAGTTGCTGCTTTTGCAGCGTTCTCCCACCATCGCTACTTGTATGGCTTGGGTCTTCAGCCTGCGCCCTGCTATTCCTCAGCTATACTTTATGGGGTTGCCCAGGGTTTCCCCGTTAACTACTTCAGACCGTCTGGTCTTCTATTCGCGGCTGTCTTGCTTGTCTGTCTCCTCCTCCTCGCTCCAGATGCTGGTGTTTTTAGTAGGGTCTAGACCACAGTTTCCAACCAGAGCTCCAGCTGTTATGCTTCCTAAAGGGGCTGACCTGTGGAATAGCAGAGCATTATTTTTATAGGTCGAGCACCCCTCAAGGCCCACCTCCCGACCACTCAGAGAGCAAGCCCTCTGTGTCACTGCCATGATTGAAAGCCGGACCCTTCACGGCTCCCGAGCTTCTCCTGCAGGATCATGCACACATCAGAGCGCCAGCACAGATCTCGCCCTGTTACAACATAATACAATAATTTAATTAATAGGGTAGAAATAGGTTAATGTCTGGAATCTTGTGTTCTGTCATTTTTGTGCCACTCATTATATACTTCTAACTAAAGTATGTACTTCAAAAGTAATTTTGGTGATTGCTCATCATTTGTGGCAGAAAACTTATAAAACACAAGATTTCAACCACGCTATCTCTGCAACTAGCTTTCCCTATACTCCTTTCTGGTGGTCTTAAGTTACAATGTTCAGAATTTTCATGGAGAGCTGTGTTTGTTTCCCTCATGAGGATGGCTGTAAACAATTTGTCCATTCTCTTTCCTGGAATAACTAGTACTCCATGGATGTTTATTTGACGTTTTTTAAATGTATTTATTTTTTATTCTAACGGCATTAATATTCACCGAACATTCTAACATTGGAACAGTTAATCCAAAATAAGCTGTCCGATATGTTTTTGGAAGGCTGTGTGTGTTTTAAATCAAATTCAAAGTACTGTATCAGAAGTAGTGTGTGCATGTAACTTCACTGAGTCGCACCAGGGTTTGTTGGTATTGGAGAAAGTGTTAACTTAGCATTTTGTGTCTCCCAGTACCATGGAAGCGGCAGCCAGCCCTTCATAGCCAGCCCCAAGTACTGCCCTGGGGTGAATAAAAACGGTGGCTATGAGTGTGAGACGGGCCACTGCTGTGGAGAGACGGGGTGCTGTACGTACTACTATGAGCTCTGGTGTAAGTGTCTGCGCAGCATCTTGTCAAATGCACTATTGACCTTGCAGTTGCAATAAAAGTAGCTCTAGTATTAATGAGGGTTTTCAAACTGTTTAAAGGATGGGGCGTTAATGATGTTTAACCATTGCTAGAAGGTATCTATTTTATCTTTAATCATTTTTGTAGCACACATAATACTACCGGGCATTACTGATTGATTGATTGACATGTCTGTGGTGGTTCTGTACATGTGCACATTTGTTCTGCAGGGTTCTGGCTCCTCTGGACCATCCTCATTCTCTTTAGCTGTTGCTGTGCGTATCGTCACCGCCGGGCTAAACTGCGCATCCAACAGCAGCAGCGGCAGAGGGAGATTAACCTCATAGCCTACCATGGAGCCTGCAATTACCCTGCATCCATGCTGGACCTCAGTATGTGCTATTGTTAACTTGACTATGAATGAAATTACATCGCTTTCAATGACCATATATATTTTTAACACTGGCACAAAGTAACAGTTACTAAGTGTGTTTTTTATATGGTTATTATTATTACTTCTTTTAAACACAATTGGAAAAGCAATTTAAAAGCTGGTATATTCCTGTGGCATTGCCTGGGGTTACACATCGAATATCGGTGAAAATAGTTTGCTTTTCCCTTGGAGTGCTGCCACTGGATGTTAAAATAGGCCAAATGAGTATAAGAAAACGGAGAGTAAGACTTCAGTAGGCCTACTTTCATAAATACAAAAATCTAAATATTGAGAACTCAAGTTTAAATTAAACTCCTCTTAATTTAACTCCTATATTGTGTGTGTGTGTATGCATGCAGCATCACTAACATTTTTATGCATTACATTCTTACAAAGACTTTTGGATTTTCTCTTTGCAGGTTTCTTGGCCTCATTCAAGCTGCCGTCCTACGAGGAGGTGGAGGCTCGTCCCAACAGCCCTCCCCCGCCCTACAGCACCGTTTTTGCCCTTCAAGGGGGGCAGTATGCCCACCCGGGGCCAAGTGGCATTACATCATCCCAGAGCTCTGATAACTACACCAGCTGTTCCTGCGAGTCCTGCTCAGTCTCCTCCCCAAGCAGCACCTCCTTCTCTGTGCAGGTCACCGACGAGACGGACACCAGTAACGCCACCACCCCCAGTGAGGCAGGGGACTCCAGACCACCCAGTGCCTCCACTGCCCAATCTGATCCCCTGGGGGCCACGGCTTCACAAGGGGACCCACCAGGGGAAAGTGCCGCCAATGATGGCAGCACAGAGCAGCAGTCTCCTAAAGCGACCCAGTCACCACCCAAGCACGCTCTCTTCTCTTCCACCGTTGACTTTTTTGAGCCTGAATTCCACGCCTGCTGCGGCTCAGACATTGAGGAGGAGGAGGAGGATACAGAGGAAAGCCACTTCCGGCACCGCAGGCTCACTGGAGATTCTGGGATCGAGGTTTGTCGCTGCCAGGTGGAGAGTGAGGAAGAGGATCTTGATGAGAACAAGGAATGTGCGGTTCGGGAGACCACCTGCTTCCTGCATGACAGCTCGGGGTGCTCCTACAGGGCCGATGCGTCTCAGCCACAGTGTGGGGAGACAGTGGGCCAAACACAAGAGGAGTGTGCCAGTCTGTGCACATCTGTCACCCTGCAGCTGAGCGGGGAATCTGTTGTTACAGTGGAGTCAGTGTGAGGTCATACTCTTTGGGGGGCTAAGCTAGTGATCTTTAAGAATTGGGGGTGGGGGAGATAGAGTCAGTGAATGTATTCCAAGTGTGTAAATTCTGAGCCCCGATGGCGACTCGGTGGCAATAACTGTAGTGGCTCTTGATCTTTGTTTGTGAACGTGCCCACAAATCAGAATAAATAATGCTTAAAGGGGAGAAAGGGAAAAAAAACAGAAGTGTGCGTGATATAACTTGTGCATTAAACAAAAGGGTAGTGAAAATGAAAGTGAGCCTTTGCTTGCTCATTTACATTCATGTGTTTTAAAAACCAACAATGAACAAAGGTTTTTAAACGAAAACAAAGCCGTAGTTAAACTAAATTAGCATTATTTGGCTTCCAGAAGTCACGCAAAGAATAACACCAGCTGTTGGCGTAACATAGTCAGCATCATTGTTAGTACCTCCCTTGTGTTAATCCAAGGGGTCACACATTGTTTTGTACCCTTCTTGTTGTTAAACATATACTTCTAAAATCCCCCTTTTCTCATCCAGTGTAAAATAATGTAGTTTCTCATTAGTGGTGGGGTGGTAGTGGATTAAACCACTTATTCTGCTTTTTATAACCAGGCTCTTGTATTATATGAACCTTGTGAAAGACTTCAATCCATCTGTGCTCTGCTGATTCCTCATTCTGCTGGAATAAAAGCAATAATATACTTTTTTATTTTATTTTTTTTAAAAAGGCATTTGGGTGTTATAAAAATCTAATGATATATTTTGTATTGAACTGCAAGGAAATACTTCCTTTGGATAGATGTGTGCATTACAAAACAACAATAAAAAAACACATTCTGCCCAATGCTTAGCCTCATAGCTGTTTAAAGGGCCTGAGGGAAGGGTACTGCTTTGCAAGACAGTGTATGAAGCAACTGAACTGATAAACCGTGCAAACGCCCACGGCGCAGCAATAAAGTTGAATGCAAGAAAACGCAAGTTGCATTGGTATCCTGTATTTCAAATAATAGCTGGATTTGAGGAGATTGTAGCCGTTGTCAGAAAATCTTTCAAAATAGAAAGTACTTTTCTACTATACAAAGTTAATTTCTCCATGGTACTGTAAGTCAGCGTTTTGTGTGTACAGTTATAATGCCATTCTCCGTAAGACACTTGAGCAAAACCATTCTCCTTGCAAGGTTACACTGGAGAAAACAGAGCATGCAGTTTTATTTTTAATGGTTAATTTAAAAAAAATGCATGTACAATATTAGATACCCTGATTTAGCTAGCAATCTGTTCATTACTTAGATGGTGATTTAAACGTGTGCCTGTATAATTTAAAAAGAAAGTTGGTTTGCTTCTACCTTGATACCAGAATCTTGTACTTCGTTGAGCAAATAAATATAACAAATCTTCAAGATACCTATTTACTTTGAAAGCCTGGGTTGGGTTACAGCAAACTAACAGCCATGCACTGTGGTGGAAACAGTAATATAAACAAAAATGGTTTATCTTTCCATGATGAACTGTATGAAGAGAATGCATAGCAGACTTTATCTCTTTCTGTGATCTGTACACAATTATGTTTTGTTCATACCAAGTACAGAATAATGTAAGATTGATTATTTAATCTCAGTGTTAATACAGCTGCATCCCTGCTTTTCACAGAGTGGCCAGTCACATCAACTCACAATATCTGCAGTGTTGCCTGTCACTTCTCTGCCAGTCTTAGTCAGCTATTCGCTTTGATCAAGCGGCCCATATCTAACCAAACTGCGGCCGGTTTATATTGCTGAAATAACCGTACATGTGCACAGCATTATCCTGTGTAAATGTAACTGCTGACCAGGTTGTCTAACTCACATGGATGAATCTCTTAACAGCTTACTGCCACTTGCCTGTTGATGAGTTTTAAAAATATGTATGACTTTCTTCACTCCTTCAATAATCAGGACCTGCCTTTTACAACACCGCCCTTCCTTGAAGACACATTATCCTTTGTTTAACAATGCATTGTCATTTTACAACACCGCCCTTCCTTGAAGACACGTTAGCCTTTGTTTAACAATGCATTGTCATTTTCCCTGTCCGCCAATATTTGTGTAATTCTGTGGGATTTGTTTTCCCTTAACAAAGAGACTGTTAACAAGAGGTTGATGTTCAATCAAAGGTGTTAATGAAATAACTCAGGAGTTAAAGCTTTGTGAGGAGGGATGATGAGCGCACTGCTTAAATCAAGGTGTACTTGCAGGACAACAAGCTTTTACTTTTTTTATTGTCTATGGTACAGGTGTTATGGATACATTAATATGAACAAACAAGCACTGCTCAATAACCCATTTGTATTTTGTTAGAGTATACAGTACAGCAGTGTTGGCATGATGGTCTGTTCTGAGTGATAGCGTGCCAGTGTGTATCATTGTAATAGCAATGTACGCTTTATGTAATTCTTTTCTGTTCTGTGATTGATCCTGTTGCAACAATCCAGAAGCCTTTGCAATAAAAAAATGCATTTGCATAGTACAAAATTACAGAACAGTGCTCCCCTTTGACATCAGAGTTGAATGGGGCACCCTGGGACTGTCACTTTATTGGTGGTTATGACTGAGGCCTCTGAATGGTTTTCATAAGAGAAAGGGAGGAGTTTGGGACTTAAACAGTGTGCTCTCAAAACTACTGCACAGCTTGAGTTTTATTTTTTTAAATAAGTAGTGTAAAGTATGTCATTGTTAAAAAAAAATATATATATATATATATATTACATAGTTAAAGTTTGTAACCATGTTCCATGTAAAAAAAAAAAAATTAAAAAAAACTGTATAAAGAATCTTGAAGATAAAGAAGTAATTTATAACCACATATGCTGCAAGTAGGCCAGGGACTTGACTGGTAATGCTGTGGTGTTGATATGCACAATAGGGAAAGTTACTGCAAATTTTGTTTTGATTATAGGAAATAAAATGTCGTAGATAGACACCAAGCAGTTAAAGTTCAGGGACATTTTATGTTCTGAAAGTTAATGAAAAAGAAAAAAGTTAAAACTAAATAAAAATAACAGGTCAGTAGTGTATTGCCAATGACCATCACTAAAGCTTGTTAGGTTCATGCCTCCATTGTCTGTCTGGAAAACAAGATTGTTTAGATAGCAGTTATCAGGAGGATGTTTATTGCGCTATACGCTTGAGAAAAAACTTAAACTCTATCCGTTTTCCTGTTGAAATGCAGACAAATCAAGCAATGGAACAAATTGTCAGGCAACAGATTGGTCTGACTTGGAATAGCAGACAGCTATAAACATGTGTGATTGGCAAAAAATGTATATTGAGGGACATAATTACAAAACTTTCATGTGCTGTCTTTTAAAACCATTTTCACCAATTCATACAATAGCTATGTACAAAATGCAATGCGGGAGGATTTGTAGATTTCTTGGTTCTGGATTGATAGCCAGTCCACAATAATGGGAGTTATGAGGTTACCAGTTAAGAGTTGTGAAATCTGTTCAGTTTCTGCCAGTTGACCTTCCATATGATTACCAACTGAAGGTCAGTTTGGTGAAGCATTGGCATACAAAAATGCTTGATCGCCTCTTTCTTTTTCTTGAGCAAAATGTCAGTTTTGTCTAACAATTTAACAATTTAATACAGTGTCTGCCAAACAGATTTGTGTGATTTTTCCCCAAAAAAGATAAAAATAAATAAAAGCTTTTTTTGTAGCTGTTATTGCATATTGTAAATTGCTTACAAGAGTTATTAGATCCAGTGGATGAATGCATTTAATTGCTAAGATAGGTGATTGGTCAGCTACTGCTTGTTGTGACCTTCATGCCACACTTACATAAAGGATACTGCAGGTTTTTTTGTTGTTGTTTTTTTTTCCCCAAGGGGATTGTAAGTGGATCAATGTGTACAAATCCCTGATCCTACCCTGGCACACACATGCCCTTTGTGCTTATTTGACAAAAAATGGCTGAAACCAAGTCTGGCTTAGGACATTCAAATCATACCATCTTAAGTGGACCAAATTCTGTGGAGGTGTTGCCTCCATTTGTGGTTAATGATAACCCACACCTGATGCAGACAAGGATTCCAGGGTAGGTGCATTCAAAAGAATAGGCGTGTAACTCATGCCTGACGTGGTGGGAACAGCTGAAGGTGGTAAACGTGCCTATTTTAATTGCAGATAACCTAGATGAATAAAGGATGACTAAAAGTTGTTTTCAAGGGCGTTCCAACAAAAAATAATGAATTGCTGTAGCGATCCCATCTACGCCCCCTGGTCCACGTGAGCTGGAATGACTTGTATGTAATAAATAGGGCAAGCTTGGAAGAACAAAGAAACATTCAAAATAAATATTGTAGACAACAGTATTGAAACTAGCATGCAGAAGATACTGTAGTGGTTCTCCAGTTGTCTCATGAATGCCTTTGTTGATCAATTGTGTTGAAATGGACCCATTCTTTCTTTTCTGCATAGATATATATATGGATACTGATGCACCCATAAAGCTGTGTGTGCTGCTGCTATTTCTGTGCTTTGACAGCAGACTGGTAAACAATGTACACAACTGCTGAGCAGTATGGTGTGACCCCCACCCCTGGTGGGGAGTATACAAGTTAAACCATACTAGGCCTACATTTCCTTCTCATTTCTTTGATATAAATTAGCAGTCAGTACTATTAATTAAGTTTACCATCACCTTGCTCCAAGCCACGGGTGTAGTTCATACTACACAATGTGTCTCACATGACACAGTTCCAGACTGTTATCAAAATTCAAGTTAATGTTGTGTTTTGTAATGGGTGAATGATGAAGTCTGAGATGTTTCTTCATTAGGAAAACAAAAAAAACATGCAATTTTAAAGATCTTACTTTTTGTAAGACCAAAAATGTAATCGCAGATTATATATATATATATATATATATATATATATATATATATATATATATATATATATATATATATATATATATATATATATATATATATATATATATATATATATATATATATATATATATATATATATATATATATAATTTGTTCCATTACAGGAAGACAATTGTTTTGTATCGTCTATTTTTTTCCATTTGTTTTGGAATTTGAATTTCTATACACAGCCAGGCTGTGCCCGTTCCACGGTTGATTTATGTATTAAGATCTGTAAGTCTGTATCAAATCACATCTCATGAGTTTTCTTTTTAAGGACAGGCATAATGAACACTCAAAGTTTATAGAAAGATGTTTTGGTCTTCAGTGGGGTAAACAACTAATTTAAGTTTGTGCTCTATATCATTTCTTCTGAAAAAGGCTTATCAACTTGCTTGTGTATGCTTATTGCAAACTAACAGTTAAAGATGTATGGAAGCCTGTGTTACAGTGGCCATTTGGCCTTTTGTTTCCAGTGTTTAACATTAACACTTTAACATAGTGTTGCACCTTGTTTTTTGTACCTGTTGTACTGTTTTAAAACAAGTTACTTGATGTTCTCTATAGCCAGATGAGATGTAACAGGTGCCCGTTATTTTACTCTGTATACTCGCATTAATGTATTTTTTATAACTCTTCGTGGGTGTATTTTTCAAATATATATTTTACAAGTACCATATCCTCAATTCCATGCTGTCTGGTTTTCATCCTGCTTGTCAGGTTTTGCCATTCTTCTTAAATATTTTTTAAAGATCCAGCCATTAGAGACAACTCACTTTCATAATTTCACCATTACAGTAATAGGATTGTAACTGCTTAATTGCAATTGGCAGTGAATGTTGCTCATGAACAACCTGTGAATTTGTGTGAAAATAAATGTTATAAGTGCTAAACAGACTTCATTTTAATAAAATAATGCAAATCAAAGCACATAAGATCTGTTTTCTGTTAAAAATGAACTAATTGTTAAGCTTTTGTTGGGTCTCTGTTCGTTTTTAGATTCTAAATCAAAAACACTTACCTAAAGTTCAACCTCGTCTGATCCTTGGACAGAATCATCGGCTACAGCGGCTTGCATTATCATTTGCATTAAAAGCCAATGTTGGTAAATGAATAAAAAACAAGACAAAAAACGATGTTTCAACAACCTCTAAAAACAAGTATGTCAGTTACATACAATTAAGAGCGAGCAGTATGATGAAAAGTAAGTCACTGTGACATACAGTACTGTGCAAAAGTTTTAGGCAGGTGTGAAAAAATGCTGTAAAGTAAGAATCCTTTCAAAAATAGACATGTTAATAGATTATATTTATCAATTAACTAAATGCAAAGTGAGTGAACAGAAGAAAAATCTAAATCAAATCCATATTTGGTGTGACCACCCTTTGCCTTCAAAACAGCATCAATTCTTCTAGGTACACTTGCACAAAGTCAGGGATTTTGTAGGCATATAGTCAGGTGTATGATTAAACAATTATACCAAACAGGTGCTAATGATCATCAATTCAATATGTAGGTTGAAACACAATCATTAACTGAAACGGAAACAGCTGTGTAGGAGGAATACAACTGGGTGAGGAACAGCCAAACTCAGCTAACAAGGTGAGGTTGCTGAAGACAGTTTACTGTCAAAAGTCATACACCATGGCAAGACTGAGCACAGCAACAAGACACAAGGTAGTTATACTGCATCAGCAAGGTCTCTCCCAGGCAGAAATTTCAAGGCAGACAGGGGTTTCCAGATGTGCTGTCCAAGCTCTTTTGAAGAAGCACAAAGAAACGGGCAACGTTGAGGACCGTGAGACGCAGTGGTTGGCCAAGGAAACTTACTACAGCAGATGAAAGACACATCATGCTTACTTCCCTTCTAATCGGAAGATGTCCAGCAGTGCCATCAGCTCGGAACTGGCAGAAAACAGTGGGACCCTGGTACACCCATCTACTGTCCGGAGAAGTCTGGTCAGAAGTGGCCTTCATGGAAGACTTGCGGCCAAAAAGCCATACCTCCGGCGTGGAAACAAGGCCAGGCGACTCAACTATGCACGAAAACACAGGAACTGGGGTGCAGAAAAATGGCAGCAGGTGCTCTGGACTGATGAGTCAAAATTTGAAATATTTGGCTGTAGCAGAAGGCAGTTTGTTCGCTGAAGGGCTGGAGAGCGGTACACGAATGAGTGTCTGCAGGCAACAGTGAAGCATGGTGGAGGTTCCTTGCAAGTTTGGGGCTGCATTTCTGCAAATGGAGTTGGGGATTTGGTCAGAATTAATGGTCTCCTCAATGCTGAGAAGTACAGGCAGATACTTATCCATCATGCAATACCATCAGGGAGGCATCTGATTGGTCCCAAATTTATTCTGCAGCATGACAACGACCCCAAACATACAGCGAAAGTCATTAAGAACTATCTTCAGCGTAAAGAAGAACAAGGAGTCCTGGAAGTGATGGCCCCCACAGAGCCCTGATCTCAACATCATCGAGTCTGTCTGGGATTCCATGAAGAGAGAGAAGCAACTGAGGCTGCCTAAATCCACAGAAGAACTGTGGTTAGTTCTCCAAGATGTTTGGGCCAACCTACCTGCCGAGTTCCTTCAAAAACTGTGTGAAAGTGTACCTAGAAGAATTGATGCTTGATGCTGTTTTGAAGGCAAAGGGTGGTCACACCAAATATGGATTTGATTTAGATTTTTCTTCTGTTCACTCACTTTGCATTTAGTTAATTGATAAATATAATCTATTAACATGTCTATTTTTGAAAGCATTCTTACTTTACAGCATTTTTTCACACCTGCCTAAAACTTTTGCACAGTACTGTACATCAACAGCATGTACAGTACTAGTATAGAAAAAGAATTACCAAGTGCCATGACAATTTGATAAACCATTATCCAGATATGTGCAAAAATGTAAGTGTGACAGACAACCCCCCTATATCCCTAGCATCTAATACTCTCAATACCATAAACTAGATAATGTTAATACCAGGTTTCATGATGATTGGTTAGGATCTGCAAAAATCTCCAGGTTATTTTCAATAATTTGCCAAATAATGTGAATACAAAGTTTCATGACAGTTGGATAAGTGGTATTCCTGAGAAGTATGAAGTATATATGACCTCGGGGGACTTTTTTGGCCTGAAAAAAGAAACAAGGACCAGGGGTCACAAATGGAGATTAGATACAGTGCCTTGCACCCCGCTTGGACTTTTCCACATTTTGTAGTGTTACAACCTGGAATTAAAATGGATTTAATTGGGATTTTTACCATTTGATTTACACAACATACTTAACACTTTGAAGGTGCACAATATTTTTTATTGTGACACAAAAGTTAATTAAACAAAAAAAAAAGACATTTGTTGGTTGCATAAGTATTCACCCCCCTGAGTCAATACTTGGTAGAAGCACCTTTGGCAGCAATTACAGCTGTGAATCTTTTTGGGTTAGTCTCTACCAGCTTTGCACATCTTGATCCTGCAATTTTTGCCCATTCTTCTTGGCAAAATTGCTCAAGCTCTGTCAAGTTGGATGGGGACCGTTGCTGAACAGCAATTTTTAAGTCTTGCCACAGATTCTCAATTGGATTGAGGTCTGGGCTTTGACTGGGCCATTCTAAGACATTCAGGTTCTTGTTTTTAAACCACTCCAGTGTAGCTTTGGCTGTGTGTTTAGGGTCATTGTCCTGCTGGAAGGTGAACCTCCACCCCAGTCCCAAGTCTCTTGCAGACTGAAACAGGTTTTCCTCTAGAAGTTCCCTGTATTTGGCTCCATCCATCTTGCCCTCAATCCTGACCAGTTTCCCAGTCCCTGCCGATGAAAAGCATCCCCATAACATGATGTTGCCACCACCATGCTTCACCGCGGGGATGGTGTTCTCAGGGTGATGAGCAGTGTTGGCTTTGCGCCACACATAGCGTTTTGCGCTAAGGCCAAAGAATTCAATTTTGGTCTCATCAGACCAGATAACCTTTTTCCACGTTTGCTGTGTCTCCCACAAGCCTTTTGGCAAAATCCAAACAGGATTTGATATGGGTTTTTTTCAGCAATGGCTTTCTTCTCGCCACTCTTCCATAAAGCCCAGCTTTGTGGAACGTCCGGTTATAGTTGTCCCATGGACTGTTTCTCCTTTCTCAGCTGTGGATCTGTCCAGCTCCTTCAGAGTTACCATTGGCCTCTTGGTTGCTTCTCTGACTAATGCCCTCCTTACCTGGTCACTGAGTTTTGGTGGACGGCCTTCTCTAGGCAGAGTCGCGGTTGTGCCATGTTCTTTCCATTTTTTAATAATGGATTTAATGGTGCTCCGGGGGATGTTCAAAGTTTGGGATATTTTTTTATAACCAACCCTGATTGGTGCTTCTCCAGAACTTTATCCCGGACTTGTTTTGATAGCTCCTTGGTCTTCATGGTGCTGTTTGTTTAGATATGCTCTCTAACAAACTCTGGGGCCTTCCAGAAACAGGTGTATTTAATCTGAGATCATGTGACACTTTAATTGCACACAGGTGGACTCCATTCAACTAATTATGTGACTTCTGAAGGCAATTGGTTGCACCAGAGCTTATTTAGGGTGTCACAGCAAAGGGGTGAATACTTATGCAATCAAGACTTTTCAGTTTTTATTTGTAAATAATTTTGAAAAATATGTAGATTTTTTTCCCCACTTCGACATTATGGACTATTTTGTGTAGATCAGTGACAAAAAATCCTAATTAAATCCATTTTAATTCCCGGTTGTAACACTACAAAATGTGGAAAAGTCCAAGGGGGGTGAATACTTATGCAAGGCACTGTAAAGGTGCATTCAGAACAGAAAATAGGAGGCACTTTTTTACACAGAGAATTGTGAGGGTCTGGAACCAACTCCCCAGTAATGTTGTTGAAGCTGACACCCTGGGATCCTTCAAGAAGCTGCTTGATGAGATTCTGGGATCAATAAGCTACTAACAACCAAACAAGCAAGATGGGCTGAATGGCCTCCTCTCATTTGTAAACTTTCTCATGTTCTCATGACCTGTCTGCACTATATCCACTTCACTGGGGATTGCATCACCAGCGGGGGATAAGTGGAATCCTGACTGATTGTTTTTATGATCAGTACAAAATACTGCATCTGATCTAAAATTAAAAACACCCAATTTGATAATTTAATTTATTAAAGTAGTTCTTTACATTTACTACCTGAGGTTATAAGTAATAAGTTTATCTGGGAATGAGAAAATGAGAAAGTTCACTTATATTACTAGGCTGTTTAATTTGACTAACTTGTGTGGCAAGCATTAGAAACACAGGGCTAGATTCTCAAAGCATTTTACTCCAAATTGTAATAGCACATCTTCTTCTGGAAGGAAACAAAAAAACACTGGTTAATAAAAAAGAAGACTAAACAAGACCCTTAATTAAACATTTGAGTTATTTATGTCTGGTTTGGTAACACTGGTTGAGTTGCATTTTTCTTTCAGTCTGAAGTAAAGAGCTCAGAGAATCTGTCCCAAATTGCTACTCGCTGCAGTCAATACATCAATCAAAAACTTTATTAATCCAGATGAGTCAATTGAGAACACATTCAAGAGGCTCACACCAGTAATACTGAAGAAACACCAGTGAAGCAACAGCAAGAAAAGAGCTCACCATATGGGGTCTCCCAGCCAGGATCTTACCTTTGAGCAGCAGGATCTCCTTGGTGTGTTTGAAACTGTTGATCACTGCAGTGTAGTGTGGCCCCAAGTACAGACCAAAGAGGTCCCCATACTTGTGCCACAGCCCAGTGAAGAGGAGATGGGGAGGAATGGTGCCTCCCAGGCTGCCCACGATCTTACTGGGGCTCTTACAGGTATCGTTGCTGGCTGGTCGCTGGGTTGTTGACAGCATGTTCACAAGCATGGTCACACAAAGCAACACGCCAGAAACATAAGTCTCCCTCTTGTTGCCTTCAACAAAAGTTGCTTGTGTGAACAGGCTTCAAAATCCCAGACAAGGTTTACAGCATTAGATTAACTTAGGGGAGTAGACAACAAACTGTTGTCTTTAGAACTTTACTGTGAAGGAATTTGCAGCTCCTCAGCCAGGACTAAGTTTACTGAACCAGCATGACCATTCAGCCCATCCAGCTGACTGATGTCAAAACTTTGTCTCTGTGTGAAGTGTCTCCTTCCCTCTGTTCTAAGTCTATCTCCACTTAATTTCCAACGGCGTCCTCTGGTCCTGGTTGCTGTACTGCGCTTAAAGTATTGGTTTGGGTTACTTATGTCAGCTCCTTTTAAGATTGTCGGCTCCTAATTCTTCGTTGTCACTTCTAGATTCAGTTCTTCTAACCTATCTTCATAGCTCATTCCTTTAAGCCCCGGGATTAGTCTGGTTGCTCTCTGTTGACCCACTCCAGGACCATAATGTCCCTTTGGTAGTGTGGTGACCAGAATTGGACACAGTACCCCTGGGTGGTCTCACCAGTGCATTAAGCAACCTCATTGTAAACTCCTTGGATTTGTACTCTACACTTTTGGCTATATACCCAGCACTCTGATTGGCTTTTTGATCGCTGCCCCACACTGTCTGGATGATGATAGTGATGAATCTATTACACCACCAAGGTCTTTCTTTAGGTCTGCCTGTATAAACAAGGATCCACACAGCCTACAGCAGTGCACTGTGCTTTACTCAGACATCAGTTTGGTATAAGTGCCAAATGGCTTAGCTATTGATGTGTTAGCACTTATTTTGTAAATCTAATCCTTGTTTTGGGGACCATCCAAACACTTCTCATCACTGCAAAAGCAAAAATGCCAGCTTGATCTCCTTCTTAAATCAATCTGATGAAGTGAAAAGGCAAAGGACATTTTTCAGAAAATTGTAATGATTTAAACTAGCATTGAACACAGTACAGGGTTGCATTACTTAAAATAAAACGTTTATTTATTCTGAACGGCAAAAAAAATACTTCAAAGTGTTGATTACCATTCAGCAAACAGGCTTAAAAATAAAACTTTGATAGTGGAAGTATGGCAAATGTATGCAGGAGCTTAGTTTCAGAAGCTGCCTGATCATACAGCAGTATTGCCTATATGGTGAATTGGGCACTCTTTTAAAGAAACCGATTTGGTTATTTGCTGTTTTATTTTAAACTTGTTATTCTGTTCATGCTACTAAATGTAAATGTATAATTGCAATTGTGCTTGTGATGGCTACATTCTGATGAGGCAGCACAATGTAAATATCCCTCAGAAATGCATAATTTTTGGCTGCTCTTCCAGCTGTCGCTGACACTCAGCAATCACTCAGACAAAGACGTCAACATGTGTTTAAACCTCGGAGGTTCTGATACAGCATCACGATACAAGGCCTTCAGAGCCAGGTCACATGTTCACAGCTTCACTATAGAGTTAATATTTATATGGCTCAGTGGGGGGGCACTTCAAATGATTATTTATAGGTAAGGTGACCAGATTTGTATGTCCTTAAACTGGGACAGTATGAAAATTTCCACTTTGGCACTGTTTCATTCAGAGTGGAATCTTTTATTTTCAAAAACTTTTTTTTAAAATAAATGATCTTATTGTCTTTGTAATTACATTTCTACACAACAAGTATAGTTATTACATTACACAGTAGCAATTCAACAATATCAAATTCCGAGAATCTATTTTATTGCTGATTACTGCTGCAACTCTAGTCCCTTTTCTGCCTAAGAAACTGCACCTTCTCTCTTTGATTTCCACTTTCCATCTCACTCTATCTCTATCTCTATGCTATCCTCAGTGTCCAACCTGCAAACCAGGCCCTTCCTGCATGAAAACTGAACATATCTCAATATTTCTATTTATTAAATGGTTACTTCATAGAATCTATTTTTTAAAAATATTTAATTTCTTACCATTTAATATGACATGGTATTTGTTTGTATATGTATTTTTCTATTGCAGTTTCTGCTTGGATCATTAGTGCCGTGATTAAGATACTAGGATTTTTTTTCAGCCACTTTCTACTATTAAACTATTACCATTAAAGGTGATGAAATGTGTTAAATATCCTATCTTTTGACTGTGTGCAGTAAATGAAGCAATCAGCTTTTCTGAGTTTTGTTTAGAAGCTGCCCTGATTGCAGAAACAGGAATTACCTTCTGAAGCAGTTATTAAGTCTGGTAAATAGCAATCCACGTAGGCAAACCCTTTACGTTTCTCTGGGTAGTTGTGTTTCCAAATCCTCCCTTTAACATGCTGTAAGCTGACGGGCATCACTTGGAAAGGGACATGTAAAAACATGTTAATTGCATGACGAAATGTCCTGCCTATTCCATTTTACAGTACCAATCAATGACCACGAGAAAGCATCTTCTGACAATCTAAATGAGATAACTACACATTTTACGAAGGCTAATTTCTTTGCTGATCTTGGCTGGAGTTTATTTTTTTTTGAGTCCAGTATAGGCTGAGACATGGATCAAGCTGTAATAAGATTAAATCGTATTCCTTTTCTGATCTAATGAAACGTTGTCACTTCTTTACTTACGAAAGGAATACTATTTAATCTTCCTTAGTATAAGCATACGCATTAGCCTGTGTGAAATGCGCAGAGACGCTTTCTCATTATCACTGATTGGTACTGAAAATCTACATAGACAAGGCAGGAAATGTCATCATACAATTAACACGTTTCTAACACGTTCCTGTCTGTCTTAAGTGATACCTGTGTGTTTAAAACATGTTAAAAAGAAAATCTGGAAATAAAACTATTTGGAGAATCTTAAAGGGATCGACCCCATCCCCAGCCCCCCAGTAATTCAAGCCCTGACTCATTTGCCTCTTTTGCTGAAGGAAAAAACATTTGTTTTTATCAATGTGTTGTTTTTCTTCTACTAAACTAATAGGTGTGATAAATTAAGTAACTTACATAGCTATCACACGTATGCAACAGATAACATTAATCTTAAATATGAGTACTCCATTGTCTATTTTTATAAACTTTACAGGATAAAATACTTCTATAATACATTTAACACATAAATAAAACTAAAGGGTCACCAAACTAAAGAGAGATATATCCTGCCTCTAAGGCAGCTTATTTAGATATTTTTTAAAGAAGGTAAAATGAAACGAGGACGTGATTCTTTTTTTGTAATTATTTTAAACTATTTTTTTGTTATCATTTACAGTACTCAACTATCAATGTAAATATTTTTTTAAAGAAATTAAATTGGCACCAGGAGACCTGAAACTATTGCATTTCATTATTGCTAAAAACAACATAAAATATGTACTTAAGAAATAAGTAAGGAAATAATTTTATAAGTTTTGAAACTTATAAAATATTTTTACAATATTTCACAAATGTGAAAAAAAATAGTTAATAAATTATTTTGTATGATTCACTAACATAGAGGGTACCTGTGGTGAACTGAAAGTCGATATAGACTTATTTCAATAGAAAATATGTTTTCAAATACTTTTTTCATATTTTACAACTCCTCCTATTGTTGTGATGGGCTATTCTGATGCACAAAGAAGTGTTCAATCCACGACAAGCTTCAGCGCACTGCATTGTAAACATGGCACGGTGATTTGACATGACAGCGTTTATTTGTAATTGTCGCCTATTGAGGGTTTTCACCCACGGTACTGGCAGCTAATGCAAATTCGGTATCTTCCACACTACAGTGTGAGTTATTTGCCACAGAATACACTTCTCACCTCCAGGGTCAGGAATTGAAAATATATAGAGATAAGTGCCCGATTCTAGGAGTTTGTGATCCCTATTGTGCACCGTCGGTGCTTTTTGCAGCACTTAAAGAGAGCCACGAACTCCTCGACTTGGGCGATATCTGGATTTATTTAGTTGAGAACCCCTCTCCCTACCTACACAGCTTCCCAGATGAAGGCATACAAAAGTACCGATAGTTATAAGCGCTTCATCTCAGGATGGGTAAACAAACCGATTGTCTGGCATTTAGACAAAAAGTTCTATGATATCAAGGCCAAGGTAGGGAATGTTACTGTTAGGAACACGACTGTACCGCTAGCTCAAACAACACGACCAAACATGACCTTTACCATAAAAAGATGAAAACAGACAGCAAGTACAGTTGTTCCGTTTAATCGTTTTTCTTTCAGTTTTGAAATACAGATTCATATTTGCACAATGCAGATATGCAGCTGTGAAAACTCAGCAACTTACAATGATAAACAGGCTGTGATCCTAGGTCTCTTCCCCCAAGTAGGGCACACTTACTGTAACAAAACAAGTAATGTCTTTAGTAATTACAATCGCGAAATTCGAAACTACTGCTACTACTGCTACTCTCCTGGTCTCTTTCTCTTGCCTCTTCCTCTTCATTTCCTGCCTACCCTCAAACCTCTCCATGCTTCTTCACTGGGGACTGTATGTGTTTAAAGATAGAAGGAACATAGTTAGGGAAAGGGGGTCATCAGACTTCTCCCCTGCAAAAATTAAAGACAGCATTTACAGTCTGTAGATATAACAATTGCAATTAGCTCAGAAATATAACGTTCATGTAGAATTCAGCATTATTCAAAATAAATGACACACATTTATCATTCTAAAGCTAGTTATGTTTACATCTCTTACAAATTACCCCAAAACAGAGGCGTAGGGCAGAGGGGTTTTCAGGTTATTCACCCCCTCCAATAACAGGCCCACACAGTCCTTAGAGAAGTCCCATCCTACCACCATGTCTGAAAACAGGCCCACACAGTCCTTAGAGAAGTCCCACCCTACCACCATGTCTCAAAACAGGCCCACACAGTCCTTAGAGAAGTCCCACCCTACCACCATGTCTCAAAACAGGCCCACACAGTCCTTAGAGAAGTCCCACCCTACCACCATGTCTCAATCTAGCAAGCACACTTTACGCTTATTTTTCCCCCTTTTAAGAAAATTTTACTTAAATGTTACTAATTGAGAAATTAAACATTTTCAAGTTTGTTTAAAAACAGAACTTATATAAATTATATCCAGTACTGTAGTACTACAGTTAAGTTACATGCATAGACTCCTGTTTAGTTTTTAAGTAGCCTACAATTACTTGAAGATGAATGCAGTTTTCATTATGCTTTTAAATGTCATAAACTGCTGTTAACGGTGAAATAATATTTTATATAAGGAATAAAATCACCAACCTTTAGTGTAGGCCTACAAGTAGGACTATTTCTGATAAAGTGGCTATGCAACAACAGCATGTTAAGCCCGCCACACACAACCCGACTCAAGCCGTCCCGACTCATCTCATCTGAGTTTGCACAGATTCCGCGATCAGTTTTGGTTTGACGTCACAATTGACCGTTCGCATCTCTGACATAACCAGCCAATCAGAGAGCGCATAGCTCATCACGTGCTTAGTTATGGTATCCAACCGCCATAACTTTGGACAAACAAATGCCATTTCACCATGTTACGATATAGGGTTTTCTTCAGTTACCGGTGTAAAATGGTAAAAAGGAGGGCCCGGGGGACTTCTAACAGCGACTCAAGGCAACCAGAGCACTTGAAAGGTGGAATACATTGTATTTCTTTCCCCAAACCAAAGACTAATTTTGAAAAATGTGTACCATGGATCATGCTTTGCGAAAGGCTGCAAGAATAGCCTAGGTAGGACACGCACCCAATGTGGCTGAACCTTTTAGCCTCGACTTTAAACTCCCAAGTGTTTATTGTTTTCCTGAATATTGTAGTGTCATTGCACTGTTTTTGAACTCTCCATGCTGTTGTGGACTCAGTCTTTCAGACTCGTGTTTTTCAAAATGTGTCCGGACTACTAATACTTACTAGCCCGTTAATAATTAAAAATATATCAGAACCTGTCCGGAAATGACTGTGGTAATAATATATATATATATATATATATATATATATATATATATATATACAGCTCTGGAAAAAATTAAGAGACCACTGCAAAATTATCAGTTTCTCTGGTTTTACTATTTATAGGTATGTGTTTGGGTAAAATGAACATTTTTGTTTTATTCGATAAACTACTGACAACATTTCTCCCAAATTCCAAATAAAAATATTGTCATTTAGAGCATTTATTTGCAGAAAATGACAACTGGTCAAAATAACAAAAGATGCAGTGTTGTCAGACCTTGAATAATGCAAAGAAAATAAGTTCATATTCATTTTTAAACAACACAATACTAATGTTTTTAACTTAGGAAGAGTTCAGAAATCAGTATTTGGTGGAATAACCCTGATTTTCAAGCACAGCTTTCATCGTCTTGGCATGCTCTCCACCAGTCTTTCACATTGATGTTGGGTGACTTTATGCCACTCCTGGCGCAAAAATTCAAGCAGCTCGGCTTTGTTTGATGGCTTGTGACCATCCATCTTCCTCTTGATCACATTCCAGAGGTTTTCAATGGGGTTCAGGTCTTGAGATTGGGCTGGCCATGACAGGGTCTTGATCTGGTGGTCCTCCATCCACACCTTGATTGACCTGGCTGTGTGGCATGGAGCAGTGTCCTGCTGGAAAAACCAATCCTCAGAGTTGGGGAACATTGTCAGAACAGAAGGAACCAAGTTTTCTTCCAGGACAACCTTGTACTTGGCTTGATTCATGCCAAAGCTGCCCGATTCCAGCCTTGCTGAAGCATCCCCAGATCATCACCGATCCTCCACCACATTTCACAGTGGGTGCGAGACACTGTGGCTTGTAGGCCTCTCCAGGTCTCCGTCTAACCATTAGACGACCAGGTGTTGGGCAAAGCTGAAAATTGGACTCATCTGGGGGTGCTTCAGCAAGGCTGGAATCGGGCAGATTTGTCTTTGTGAAGGACGATGAATCAAGCCAAGTACAAGGTTGTCCTGGAAGAAAACTTGCTTCCTTCTGCTCTGACAATGTTCCCCAACTCTGAGGATTGGTTTTTCCAGCAGGACAATGCTCCATGCCACACAGCCAGGTCAGTCAAGGTGTGGATGGAGGACCACCAGATCAAGACCCTGTCATGGCCAGCCCAATCTCCAGACCTGAACCCCATTGAAAACCTCTGGAATGTGATCAAGAGGAAGATGGATGGTCACAAGCCATCAAACAAAGCCAAGCTGCTTGAATTTTTGCGCCAGGAGTGTCATAAAGTCACCCAACATCAATGTGAAAGACTGGTGGAGAGCATGCCAAGACGCATGAAAGCTGTGCTTGAAAATCAGGGTTATTCCACCAAATATTGATTTCTGAACTCTTCCTAAGTTAAAACATTAGTATTGTGTTGTTTAAAAATGAATATGAACTTATTTTCTTTGCATTATTCGAGGTCTGACAACACTGCATCTTTTTGTTATTTTGACCAGTTGTTATTTTCTGCAAATAAATGCTCTAAATGACAATATTTTTATTTGGAATTTGGGAGAAATGTTGTCAGTAGTTTATAGAATAAAACAAAAATGTTCATTTTACCCAAACACATACCTATAAATAGTAAAACCAGAGAAACTGATAATTTTGCAGTGGTCTCTTAATTTTTTCCAGAGCTGTATATATATATATATATATATATATATATATATATATATATATATACAGCTTGGAAAAATAACAACCTCTGATTGGTTAAACAGCATCATATGACCGTGGGTATATATAGAGTATACCATGGCTTGCACCACTACATTCTAAATTCCATGAAAAAAACATGGAAAAAAACAAAGATTGAATAAAACACAAACAAACAAACAAAAAAAAAATATGGACATTCATTTTATGGAAATAAGTCCAAAAAATCTCAACAACATTAAGGGAATTGTATGCCGGTGCAAGAAGTTCAACTGAGGACCAGTATTCAGTCTCCAGTTTTATAACACTGAGCTGGACTAAATACACATAGAAGTTTTAACATCTCTGCTGACAGCGAGTTTAAAACCAGCAATAATGTATTCCTGTCAGTCAGGAAAACTCTTAGAAAAGCAGGTAAAGACAAGGCCAGACACCACCCCTGAATTACCGCCTGGACTTTAAGCGCTTATGGAAACTGAGGTACTGTCCCCTGACACCGTGGTCGGATTGGTGCGTACATTAATCTAATACATATGCTAAATGGTATATTTATAAACACTACAGCATCCCAATAGTTTTTTGAAGGGAATGCTGTCTACATTAACATGTGTGTTTTTTGATAAGAAAAAAAAGTTAAATGTCCTGTCACTCTCCTGATTCTTACTGACTAACCACATTTTAGACTGTCAGATTATTCTGCCAGAATACAACTCTTTGCTATAATCTCTGGAATGATGTCATATGTGGTTCTGGTTAAGCAATTTTAAATACTGATGTGCTGGACTTCTTTAACACTGCTAAATTCCCCTTTATTAAACTGATGTAACATCCAAAGTGCGCCATCTTGTGGACCCATGTCACAAAGACATCTTTTTTTTTCTTCCAAGGTTTGTATGTAATTATTAAATCTTATTCAATAGGTTTAATGTTCATTGAACGTAATTTACTGTTGAATGTGTGAGGAGTGCTCTGCGTTTTGAAAAGTCAAAGCGGGGCTGTCCACTTAACACAGAACTACGAATGATGTCAAATCAGTGACACAATAAATGACTGCGAAATAATAAAATAAAAAATAAACATACAAATGAGAAGTGACCCTTAACGTCTGAACGTCAGGGATGCTGATAGTCTAGTATCAGTGTGGAGAGGGTATGCCAACTCTTCATTCTTAAAGAGCTATTCCCAAAACTAAACAAATTACAAAACTAGATTCTCTAGACCCATTCTGATATTCTGTGTGAAAGAGATGGCAGGGCATTCAAGTTTGTAAGCATTGACTCTACCAGCTGGGCTAAAGGACCAGCACCACAAGCCTAGTATGAGGACACTCTTTTATTAGGTACACAGACCTGCTCTACACATTAGAACTTTGTTTGGGTAAGATGCATCATACAGTAAATAATGATATGGAAGAAAGCATGTAAAAATGACATACGGCAACTTTAAAGTTCATTCTATTGCAACCCTGCAAGCCCTTGAACCCTCCTTCTAGCAATACTGTCCAATCTATTTTAGTAATGCAATTAATTAAAAAAGAGTTATCTTTATTTTATTTTTTTGAAAATACTTAGCAGATGACTTTACAAAAATGTATAATAAAATCTCAATTCGAATAAAGCACAGGTTTTACAACAGTAAAACCACTGAAACAAAGAAAAAAGTAAAGGCTTATGGCCTTAGTTGAAATTGACAGATTTCTTCTCTAGTCTCTCTCCCTTCCAAATCGCCTAGGTTAGTGAGGTCTAAATCCATAGGACATGTCATCTCTCTTGCTTTGCCCTTCCAGCAAGGGCAAAGAAGCCTGCCCCTTCTGAAACCTTACCTCCTTCATGTTATACAGAGGGATCAGGGGAGGGGGCAGGAATGAGAAAGACATGCTCTTTGCATTTCCAGGGCTCATTTGGTTTTCAAGGTATCAGTGGTCAACTTTGTATACATAGCACCTCACTGCTGCAAACCTGTTGACTGATCAAGAAGACTGAAGATCAACATGGAACCTCCATTCCTCCTACCTGTCCAGTAGGGGTCGCAGAGTCCCATGAAAAAAATGAACTGAACCTAGGAAACACCTGTGCAGTGCCCCCTGTGGGTCCCTAGCCAAGCTTACCAACTTGGCAGAACCAGGGTTTGAAGCAGCGAGCTCCTCATCACGCAGAACCAGGGTTTGAAGCAGCGAGCTCATCATGCAGAACCAGGGTTTGAAGCAGCGAGCTCCTTATCACGCAGAACCAGGGTTTGAAGCAGCGAGCTCATCATGCAGAACCAGGGTTTGAAGCAGCAAGCTCATCATGCAGAACCAGGGTTTGAAGCAGCGAGCTCCTCATCACACAGAACCAGGGTTTGAAGCAGCGAGCTCATCATGCAGAACCAGGGTTTTAAGCAGCAAGCTCATCATGCAGAACCAGGGTTTGAAGCAGCAAGCTCATCATGCAGAACCAGGGTTTGAAGCAGCGAGCTCATCATGCAGAACCAGGGTTTGAAGCAGCGAGCTCCTTATCACGCAGAACCAGGGTTTGAAGCAGCGAGATCCTCATCATGCAGAACCAGGGTTTAAAGCAGCAAGCTCATCATGCAGAACCAGGGTTTGAAGCAGCGAGCTCATCATGCAGAACCAGGGTTTGAAGCAGCAAGCTCATCATGCAGAACCAGGGTTTGAAGCAGCGAGCTCATCACACAGAACCAGGGTTTGAAGCAGCGAGCTCATCATGCAGAACCAGGGTTTGAAGCAGCGAGCTCATCATGCAGAACCAGGGTTTGAAGCAGTGAGCTCCTCATCATGCAGAACCAGGGTTTGAAGCAGCGAGCTCCTCATGCAGAACCAGGGTTTGAAGCAGCGAGCTCATCACACAGAACCAGGGTTTGAAGAAGCGAGCTCATCATGCAGAACCAGGGTTTGAAGCAGCGAGCTCCTCATCACACAGAACCAGGGTTTGAAGCAGCAAGCTCATCATGCAGAACCAGGGTTTGAAGCAGCGAGCTCCTTATCATGCAGAACCAGGGTTTGAAGCAGCGAGCTCCTCATCATGCAGAACCAGGGTTTAAAGCAGCGAGCTCATCATGCAGAACCAGGGTTTGAAGCAGCGAGCTCATCATGCAGAACCAGGGTTTGAAGCAGCAAGCTCATCATGCAGAACCAGGGTTTGAAGCAGCGAGCTCCTCATCACACAGAACCAGGGTTTGAAGCAGCGAGCTCATCATGCAGAACCAGGGTTTGAAGCAGCGAGCTCATCATGCAGAACCAGGGTTTGAAGCAGCGAGCTCCTCATCATGCAGAACCAGGGTTTGAAGCAGCGAGCTCATCATGCAGAACCAGGGTTTGAAGCAGCGAGCTCATCATGCAGAACCAGGGTTTGAAGCAGCGAGCTCATCACGCAGAACCAGGGTTTGAAGCAGCAAGCTCATCATGCAGAACCAGGGTTTGAAGCAGCGAGCTCCTCATCACACAGAACCAGGGTTTGAAGCAGCGAGCTCATCATGCAGAACCAGGGTTTGAAGCAGTGAGCTCATCATGCAGAACCAGGGTTTGAAGCAGCGAGCTCCTCATCATGCAGAACCAGGGTTTGAAACAGTGAGCTCTTCATCACGCAGAACCAGGGTTTGAAGCAGCGAGCTCCTCATCACGCAGAACCAGGGTTTGAAGCAGCGAGCTCCTCATCACACAGAACCAGGGTTTGAAGCAGCGAGCTCATCATGCAGAACCAGGGTTTGAAGCAGTGAGCTCATCATGCAGAACCAGGGTTTGAAACAGTGAGCTCTTCATCATGCAGAACCAGGGTTTGAAGCAGCGAGCTCATCATGCAGAACCAGCGTTTGAAGCAGTGAGCTCATCATGCAGAACCAGGGTTTGAAGCAGCGAGCTCCTCATCACACAGAACCAGGGTTTGAAGCAGCGAGCTCATCATGCAGAACCAGCGTTTGAAGCAGTGAGCTCATCATGCAGAACCAGGGTTTGAAGCAGCGAGCTCCTCATCACACAGAACCAGGGTTTGAAGCAGCAAGCTCATCATGCAGAACCAGGGTTTGAAGCAGCGAGCTCATCATGCAGAACCAGGGTTTGAAACAGTGAGCTCCTCATCACGCAGAACCAGGGTTTGAAGCAGCGAGCTCATCATGCAGAACCAGGGTTTGAAGCAGCGAGCTCCTCATCACGCAGAACCAGGGTTTGAAGCAGCGAGCTCCTTATCATTTTTGCTTCCTGGAGATACAGCAAAGATTACAGCTGACATTCATAAACCTCCTGCTTTATGATGTGTCACAGTTTAGGTCATTAAAATAGTCCACTATTTGGGGAAAATGGCTTGAGGGAGGAAGCTTGTCTGGCTGCATCTGAAACTGGAGAACACTAGTGAGGGCATTAGCTGAAAGACAACATGGCTGGATAACCCATTCAATACCGTACCCACAGAAGTGTCTTCCATTCTGTCCCATGTCTGTCTTCACTTAATTTCCATCTGCATCCTCTGGTCCTGGTGTCTGTGCTTCATCTCTAAAGCAACTGCTAGGGTTCATTTTGTTTGTCAACAAGCAAGAATGTAGAACTGAAACATACATTTATTATAAGTTATTGTGCTTTTTTAGGGGTTAACCCTGTTTTTTATAATGCTTCATTATATTTGCCTGAGATTTACCATGCTTTCACTGTGCGTCACTAAACTTTGCTTTGCTTTCACACTGGTATACCTCAGTAAATTTTTTAACGGGACAAGCTAGACAAGAGAAATATTCAAAAAGTAAATGATTCAAAAAGTAAATGAACCCTGAAGTCTGTTTGTAGTTCACAAACGGAACATTAAATACATCTCACCAACATGCTGAGACTTGCAGTGTCCATGTGCTGTGTAGGAAAGCCAGTGACAGGCTGGGTGTAAGGCCTCACTTTTAAAGTGCAGCGCCTTCTTTACACCGACAGATGGTGCTAAAACAACGTCCTATTGAGTTCTAAAACAGATGCGTTCCTGATGTATACCGCCACCATCCTTAATGAGACAAGTAGAATCACACATATTTTTCTCTTGATAATAATAATATAATAAAACTATTGTACTGTATTATAGTACGGGAGTAGGTAAAAGCCGGACCAAGTCAAAACTGCCAGGACAGGGCTATAAAGGGGGTCTGATCGTACACCAAATCAAACTCCCTCCCAATACCTTACACACCACAGGATTGATCATTATACTCCCCAGGTCAGCATTAGTGTGTTGTTCAGTATTGTATGTTATCCACCAAAATGGCAGTTTATTTATTTTTATTTATTTTTTGTCAAGCATTTCAACTTAGTCAATATGTAATAAAATGCAACTTTCTATTTCAATAAGAAGAACAATAAAATACAGGGCCTACAATAAAAAAAAAAGCAGAAAAAAGGACCTAACGAACGGAACTATGTTTGCACAATACACACCACTGTATTTAAATTGGTGGAAACATACCAAACTTTCCTGTATTTCTTTAAGGTTTTCGATTACAAAATGAAACATTTACCGTCTGTACTTGCATGTAGCAAAGTACGATGAGAGCGAATAACCTACCTGGAAATATCAAGTTAAATGTATATTTATGTTGAAAAAACAAAAACGCAGGTATAATGTTACAGCATTCTATAGGTGCACTAATCTAATGCAAAAACGCAGGTATAATGTTACAGCATTCTATAGGTGCACTAATCTAATGCAAAAACGCAGGTATAATGTTACAGCATTCTATAGGTGCACTAATCTAATGCAAAAACGCAGGTATAATGTTACAGCATTCTATAGGTGCACTAATCTAATGCAAAAACGCAGGTATAATGTTACAGCATTCTATAGGTGCACTAATCTAATGTAATTTTTTGTGCGTCCTGCACTCCGAAAAAAAGACGTCTGGCACATGACGTCATTCGTTCATTTTTGCTGCGGCAGTCAGTACCGTTCCTCTGCACGTTGCATGTAAAGGTCTGCCACTATCTGTCAAAAGTAACGGATCATTGTGCTTCTAGTGCCATCTATCACTGTGAAGTCCGATAGTATCTATTGTACTCTGAAAAGCCTGACATAAAAACTTCCGTGGGCATTTATACTCTCAAAGCTCGCGTTGTTTGTTTACTCAACTGTTCTCCAGCTGCTTTTCTTCACTTCACTTCACTAGCAACCTGATTGGCGGAAACGCCAAACCGCCTACCCCTTTTACAACCAATCCACACTCACATTTCCACCACGTGACACCCAGAGTGTTCTAAAGTTATAAACAGAATCTATTTACGCTACAGAGGTTGTCTTAAAAAAAGGTGTACGGGCCCTTTTACATTTGTGAAAAAGGGTGTTAGTTTTTTTTTTAAATACAGTATCAAGATTTAACTTAACCTTCTACACAAGTTATTTTTTCCCTTAAATTGTAAGCTAAGTTTGTGCTGCTGCCAGTTATCGTTATTATTAAAAGTCGGGAAGAGGAAGGTGAGCCGTCTCTTTAATTTACTGTAAACAATTGTGTACGGAAACCATGCAGAATTTTGGAAACATATGCAAATGCTTAACGGTGGTAAGTTAGTATTTTATTGTATTTTTTTTGCATGACAGACTCGCAGGAGTGAAAAAGCCAGAATTGGAAACATAACAAATACAGAAGGGAAATGGCGACTGAGGTGGATGCATGGACCGCAGTGCCACAACGGGACGGTGAGGCTTGTTTGTTATATTTATTTATGAATCATCCTAAAGCTTATCTACTTATATGAATCACATTTTATTGTACACAATGCAACTAACGTTGTTTGTACGGCGTACAATATTAGAGGCGCAAGTTGTGCAGACCCCACCATGTGCTCATAAGTCGTGCAAGACTTGCAGCTGCTGCCTGCAGTGTGCATTTGGTGAATGATGTTAAATGATAAACCGTGATTTATATTTCTGCATTAGCATTCATAGAAGTGCTAAACACCAAGACATTTCTCTGAGTGGTAAACTTTGTAATTTTGTTGTACGAGTCGAACACAGTTTTGTTTACATATTTGTCTGCAATTTGCTTTGTTTATACAGTATACATGCTATTCATAATTAATAAGAAGAGTATGCACTGAAGGTAGCACAGGCTTGTTTTGAAAATAAAACGTTTAATTGCTGGAAGATGTTAATATATATATATATATATATATATATATATATATATATATATATATATATATATATATAACATTTAGTTATTTGTATATATTACTTTGAAACAATGTTTTGTTATTTTGAATCACCACTAGGCCAGACTTGCATTATCTCGAAAAACAAAGATTGATAAGAAATGCTAGCACTAGATAAATCACTTTGTTTTAGTGTTTCACGCTGTATAATCTCAGTGTGTCATTTGCGATCGCTTACGCTGTGAATTATACATATTACATTACAACACAATTGCCACATTTTTATTGCCATTTTTTTGTTCCTTTTTGTCACGGACCACGCCCCCTTCCTGCAGTAATAGCTGTACACACAAGGGGGTGGCTTTTACAATAAACACAGCACTGTAGTGTTTGGCGACTTCTATACGAATAAACACAACTTATAAAATTACATTTTACTATTGGCTGCTTATTTGTGTCAAAAACGCCACTCCCGCTTATTTAAAGCAAGCCTAGTGTGTGCGATTCTTTTTCCTTTTGTACTGTGCTGACCGTATTTCCTGCAGTGAGTCGTTACGTGATCACAATGGGATTTAGCAGTTGAGTACCAGCAGGCAATATGCTATAAATACTTTTTATTTTTTTTTTGTAACTAGCTTGCAGTGTCAATTCCTGTTTTTCAATTCCTTTTTAAAATTAATTTGCAGTTCCATTTCCTTTTAATAATTGACCAACATTGCAATTAGCAGTATTCTTATAGAGCTTCTTGCTGTGGCAATTAATTACTTCAACTGAGGTCACTGTTTGTCAGTTAAGTTGGCTTCAAATGAAAGCAGCTGAACAATCACAACAGCTATTGTGTCTCTAAAATATCAATTCCAATTCTTTAACAGGAACTGGCCCCTACCCTACTAGCGTGATGCAATTATTTATATCAATTATTTATATCAATTATATTTATAGATTTGAAAAATGTATAAAACCAAACTGATTTGCAAACGTTATATGATTTGTAGCATACTGTATAGGCATGTGATTATATTTTTGTTTAGGATATTTTTACAAAATTATATATATATAATTTTTTTTTTCTCAGAGTGATACTGTCACGGATTACTTGCTGCCTACCTACCTGTAAAGTGAATACAGGACTAGAATTTCATAGAAAATGGTCTTTAGTAAAACATGAAGTATATTTGTTTTTAGAAAATAAACTGCACCATAGCTACATAAAATATTTCAAAATGTAAACAGAGAGAAGTTATACAACCATGAGGAGTGAAGGCATGTCCACTGCATTGGACATGACATATGAGAACCTGTCCACTGCATTGGACATGACATATGAGAAGCTGTCCACTGCATCGGACATGACATATGAGCAAACCTGTCCACTGCATTGGATCTTTATTGATCTTTATAAAGAGGTCCCCAGTTCAAATCCCAGCTCAGCCACTGACTCACTGTGTGACCCTGAGCAAGTCACTTAACCTCCTTGTGCTCCGTCTTTCGGGTGAGACGTAATTGTAAGTGACTCTGCAGCTGATGCATAGTTCACACACCGAGTCTCTGTAAGTCGCCTTGGATAAAGGCGTCTGCTAAATAAACAAATATCTGCAGCCTTTTGTGCAGAAGTAATCTGAATTCACAACCGAGGCAGACACACCCAGCAACAGCACACAGAAACGCAGAGAAGCACACATGCATACACACCCACCCACTGCTGCAGACCCTGCTAAACCAGAAAAGAATGATCTTGATGACGGCACCTATACAGTGTTAGGATCCACAGCCAGCATGTGGTTATGTTCTGACAGCTTCACGATTGTGGTGACCACGTGCAGTAGGGTGTTAGACTAAACGTTTCAGCATTTGTATTAAAGTTTTGGGAATTTTTGGAACCCTTGTGAGAACCCTTAATGCTCCAGTGCTGTAACTGTTTGTATGATAAACGGCTGCACTAATTTGACTGAGGCTGTGTGTACAGGATTAATGTGTGTGTGGAAAAGACTGCCCTTACTTACACTGCACACATGCTACTGTATAAACATTAAAGCTGACCTCTATTTGACATGCATGTCTTTGACACTTGAAAAATGTTTAAACTCAAAACTCTACTGCTATGGCCAAAAGTTTAGCATCACCTAGAATTTTAGAAAACCACATCCCAAAAAGCAGTATTGAGTAAAGGACTTAAGTTTATAGTGCCAGAGGACAACACAGAATGGCTCCACTGCAGACCCGCAGGCACCCTATCGGCCACAGGGGTCGCTGGTGCACGGTGAACCGTGGGTTGTCCTGCTGACCTAAGCCCTCCCTACCCGGGCGGCGCTCGGCCAATTGTGCGCTGTCCACTAGGAACTCCCAGTCACAGTCGGCAATGACATAGCCTGGATTCGAACCTACGATCTCCAGGCTATAGGGCGCATCCTGCACTCCACGCGGAATGACTTTACTGGATGCCACTTTTTTTTTAATATGGAACACTAATGGGGATTATATACAGGATTTTAAAACATGAAATTAGCCAACCGATTGTATCAATCAGGTGAAGACGAAATACTACATGTAAATGTGCAACCCCTGAGCCACCAAGCCTCTTCTGACTGCTGGGACCCTTCTGTAAAACCAATAATTTGTGAGCAAAACAGATGGTCTTTTCTTGAGCTCTTGCGTATCAGACACAAAACTGTGCTTTTCTGTGTAACATTATAGTTCAGTTCACATTCCTATAACACCTTTCATTACAAGGATCCCAAAGCGCTTCACACACACTCCAAAATGAACAATTAAACCACTAAATTAAAAACAGTCTAATACAAAATGTAATAAAACAGGTACTACATTTAATTTTAATTGTAAAAATAGAAACACTAAGATTTAAAAAGCTTGTTTGTAAAAATAGATGAGTAAAATGTAAAAAAACTGGAATAAAAATAGTAAAAAAAACAAAAAAACAAAACAAAAACCAGCTGTCATGTTGCCTCATATAACACACTAATAGAACCCAGGGTAAGCGTTGTGTTGCCAGATTCATGGCGTCGGGCCCGGTTTAGATGTGCTCCAGGGAGGTATTGGGCTGCTGTACAGTGGTTGTACTTTAGGCTGGATTCCCTGCAGACAGGAGTTTGTGTTCATATCTGATTTAATACGGAACAAACTGCTTTTCTCATAGTGGACTGGGGCAGCCACTGACTTCAACCAGTGCAGTGTACAGTATTAGACCAGGGCGTACATACAGGAGGATGATAAAGTAGAACAATTTCAGGACTAAATCTGGATTTAAAAAAGCTTTCAACAGTTCTGAATGTTAGGGAAACCATAGCCTTTTCTATATAAAACAAGAAGATGTATGAGTGGGTTAATATTTTATATTTTTATTGTGCAACATTTAGTAGCTGCTTCAGGCAAACAAGTGAAATGTATAGTAGGGTCCAACATTTCACAGCTTCAGTAGAGTACATCCGTTTTGTTTAAAAGGTTGAGTGTAAAAACAGCCGATTTAGCCAAAAAAGCAGCCTCCACATCTGTGGTTAAATCTGTGACAGATTTTCTCTGTGCTTGTACAGTGAACTGCTGCAGCAGTGTTTACGATTCAAGTGTCTGGTTTCATTCCTCTGCTAATTTGATAATGTGGGGGCTGAAGGGAAGATTTGATTGATTGCTCAGCATAGGAGATGTAATTGCTGTAATTGCAGCAGCACAGGTAGGAAACAACAGATAAAGGGATTGTCAGGTGAACAATCAACTGGCTTGCATTATCTTTGACTGTGGATCACTTTGTGATAAGATTGAACCATTATCAGCATGCTTGCATAATGCTAAGACAGAAACATGTTGGTAATACAGTATTTCTTGAAATGTAGGGCTTAAAGAGACAGTTTTCAAATGCAGTACAGTTTATCTTTCTATCCTTGCAATGCTTGTCTGGTTCATAGTAACTATTATATATATATATATATATATATATATATATATATATATATATATATATATATATATATATATATAATCTCTATCAGGGTTCTCCCCAGGAATTCTGTACAGCCGGGCGGCAGAACTTTATAGCCGGGAGCTGTTTTAACGGAAAAATAAACTTGCCTTACCTTAAATAAATAATACGACAAAGAATTTGCATAATGTGTTGTCTTTTGTTGACTATATCTGGTTGCTCTTTTTGTGTTCTACATTCTTTTTCATTACTGTTTTTATTATGGTAAATTACCATGCTTATTTAGGCACTCTACAATTTAACTGGGGAAAGATAACGTAGGTTTATTGGAGTTCACAAAAAAATAAAAAATGGTAACATTTACACTTCCTTTTTAGCTTAATTATTGAGCTTATTGTTTTCTTTAAGTTTTCAGGGCATTTTGGTAATGCACGTCCATTTTCGTTTTTCGCTGTTCTACATTTTTTTGAATGCAACTGTTCATTTTAACCTTTTTTTTTTTTTTTTTAAACACAACAGTACTTGCACACGTATGGTCACTGTTGCATGAAAGCGGAGTGTTATAATCCAGCACCTCTGCACTTAAGCATTTGTATGTCAGCTGACAAGTGTTCAGCTGATATCCCATCATGCCTTTCTTCTTAAAGGCGTACAGCCCTCTATGCATGAACTTCCAATATCTCTCACAAGCACCTGGGTAAATATTTTTTACGATATCACAACAAAATGCATATGTATAGCTATTATGTACTATATATCACCTTACAGTACAATAATACAACAAAAAGAATGATAATACCCGAAAATAATCTTAATATTTTTTAATAAAGTAGCCGGCACAAATATAGTATTAGGCGGTGGATTGCGCCGATCGCCTGCTTATTTTGAAAACCCTGCATTCATTGTCGCTGTGTTTCCTTTGAAAATAATTGGTTATTTTTTAGCAGTCATTTTAACGTTTTAGCCTCTTGAAGTGCTTAACACACAAAACCTGCCCCTTCAACTCTCTGATTGGTTAAGTGTTGTGTCAAGACATAACACAGCTGTCATGTGGTTCCAAGATTATTTTTTTTCATCCAAGAACACGCAAGTGACCTAGTCTGCTAGAAGTGCAATCAATCCTTATTGTTAAAGGCATAATAGCATCTGCAAGACAGGAGGATCAGGTCTGGGGAGAACCCTGTGTGTGAACCCTTCATGCTGATTTGAACTCGTAGCTTTACAGCAAACTAATGTGATCCATCAGTATCTCCATGTGTGCTTCTTTCCATCTGATGATGTAGATATCCTTCTGCCTGGTGTTGATGGCTGGTGTAATGTTAGCTCCAGGGATCAGCTTATTTTGCCTCCCCAGCACATCAGCACACACAACGGCTGCGATGCTGGTTCCAGGGATCAACCACAGTCGGGTCTCCCTAGCGCATCAGCATGACAACCGTCTGGATTGAGCTAAGTAGGGTACATCTCTGGGATCTTCAAGTGAGCACCTTCCATCCTCAGTTTCTCGTCGACTAGCCCACGACACGTCAAGAGGGCTCGACAGTGATTCTGGCGTCCCAGCATCACCCCCCTCCGTCCCCCACTCAACTCAGCCCAGCTTACTTACCCGTACATCAGCATTGCTTTCTTTCTATTGTGCTTGAGATCCCCAGCCAGAATCTTTCCATCTCAACCACAGCCAGTTGCTGCTCCTTTCTACTGCCTCAGATAAGTTCTACACTGTGCAACGCAACTCTTGACCACTGAACCCGACATCTGAGAAACTGGGTTGTAGAGCGCGCCACAAATCCCCAACAACCCACCTCCACTGGGTAAACCCGGACTCTCCATCTTTGCTGTTCCGCCTCAGCAGCTAGTTGAGCATACAGAAGTCTCTTCCTCTCGTACGCCTCATCCACAGCATCCTCCTATGGCACTGTTAACTCTACCAGATGAACAAGACATGCTGACACAGACAACAAGACAATGTCTGGTCGAAGGTTAGTGGTGGCAATTTCAGGTGGAAAAATAAGCCGTTGACCAACATCTGCCAGCATTTTTCAGTCTCTAGCAGCTTCCAGTTGTAGTGGGCGAGGCTTGTTTTTAACACCTTTTCATGGTGGTTTCACTCCTGGGCGGAGGAATATTGTCTTTTGTGTGTAATGCTTTGATGGAACTGTTACGCTTGTCTTCCAATGCTAAGGCCAAACATCACAGCACCTGGTCATGGTGCCAAGTAAACCGTCCTTGGCTAAGACCCACCTTACATCCTGTCAAAATGTGCCTTAATGTTGCAGGTGATGAACACAAAGGACATGAGGGATCTTCACCCACCCAGAGGTTTCGGTTCTGTTGTGCTGGGAGAACATCATATCTTGACCTGATGAAGAAACTGATCCTGCTCTGTTCCATTGTCCATAGGTCTTGCCAGCCGATCTTGCGTTGTTCCACACTCTCCCATCTCATCCATTCACCCTGCTTGACCTGGGAAATGGCCTTTACACACCTCATCCTCTCCTCCTGCTTTTGAACCTCGTTGACTACCAGCTTCCTCCGTTGAGCTGGGGTAGCCTTGTGCCATGTAGGAGGAGCTGAACTGAGACCAAGACCCCCTCTTCCATGCTGATTTGAAGGGCAGCCTTTGTATCTTCCATGGCTTTCTTTGCTGCCCACTTCCAGTTTTCAGCACAGGTGCTGCCTCCCTTACGCATTTGTCTTGTGAATTTACTAATGTCATTTCCAGTCTGACCTTGGCGCACTTAAACTCCTCGGTTAGAGCAGAGACTGGTAGCTGCAGTATTCTTTAACCATAAAGTCCCACTCTTCTCAGGCAGCATGGAACTCCCAACCATTTCCTGACAAATGAACTGATTAAAGCTTCCAGCTTCTCTATTGTTGTCAAAGAAACCTTGTACACAGTTAGTGGCCACAGCAGCCTCGGCAGTAGACCAAACTGAAAGCACCAGAGTTTGTTTGCCAGGTAAAGCGCTGCTGTCTGCTCTTCAGCCCTTCCGCTGCTTGTTGTCTAACTTCTGCCACACGAACTGTGTCCTTTAGATCCCCGTCGTACCAGCTCCCAAGACTTTTCACTGGCTTCTCAGTGCTCACTCATTATAACCCGCCTCATTGTAGTGCGGAATCAGTTATAACACAGTAGGGTCGTGGCTCCCATGTGCTCCATAATGCCATTACAGTAGTCCTTTTATACTTGTAAGGCGGAACACAAATATATTGCTCACCCTTTATAACGCTATAGTGGGGAACCATAAAATAACTTCCTCTCTCTGTAATGCACATATAGTGAAGCAAAAATGTAACTTTCCGTGAATTAAACATGCATAAAGAATTAACCATTTTTACCAAAATAAAGGTAATATTCCCACTTGTGGATCATTTTAATTGGCGGTCGGGAGTTTAGTTCGAAGGGACAGACAAGCAAACCAAGTGCGAGAAGGATAACGGGTCAGGCGAGGGTAAAACTTTTTTCCCCTTAAGTGTGGAGTATGGTGTGTAGATAAGTGGAAAAAATCCTCATAAATGCATGAAAAACTGAGGCACTGACGCAATAAAATGTGAAAAAAGTTCAAGGGGGTGTAGACTTTCTATAGGCACGGTACATATATGTTAAGGACGAAACCCAGTGGTCTGGCGAGTCTAGTTTTGCCCTGGCCAATTTAGTTTTGCCAAGGGCTTCTGGGTGAATCCCGAAGTTGCCACTTTTTTTTCAGCAATCTTTTTTTTCAGATTGGCCCAGAACTTGAAAAGACGACTGGGCGAAACACGTTTTTTTTGTGTTCACATTTTTATTTGTAAATGGGGGGGAAAAACAATGCAATAAAACAAAACAACAAAACATTCCCATATCCCCTCCTCCCCTCTTCCCAGGTGGCAAACCCCCTCCCCTACACAGGACCCTGAGAATCCACATTAGACATTGAGAGCTGAGGACTGGTTTATCAGCAATTTAATAGTATCTGCGACCACTTCCCAGGCCTGTACAGTCCCCTCCCTGGCCCCATGAATCTGAGCGATAGAAAGCTCCATATAAATAATGTCAAGGAATGCAAGGGTCCATTGATTCCAGGGCAGGGAATGCGGAGGCTGCCAGCGCAGGGCTATCATTTTCTGAGCAGCAGCAAGGCCAGTGAGCCAAATCAGTCTTTGCCATAGAGACAGATCCAGTGATGAATCATCATTCAACAAGAGGACTAAAGGGAAACAAGGAATATATTTCCCGAGGTATAGTGGATAAAGTTGAACAAACTCTATCCCAGAATATAGCCACATCCGGACATTTCCAAATCATGAAAAAAAATGCCCTTGGCACCCTGAGGACAAAGCACACACAACTGGGTATCGGTGAGTTTCATTTGAGTTGTCTTCGAGGGGTTAGATATATTCTGTGAATCGAAACCTGTTTTTTCAGCAGTTTTCACGGAATCTCGAGGCTAGCCTGGGCGAGTCTAGTTTTGTCTAACGCTTCAAATTTGATGCTGGGCCAATCTAGTTTTGCCTATGCCAATTTATTTGGGCGAGTCCAGTTTTGCATTTCTGCACTCTCCTCTGCCAGCTTCCAAGTGCGTGTCGGGGTATCTGTCTCGCCTCCACTTCTGACAACAATGTAGGGATGGTGTGCTAGATTTCCAGCGGCGGTCCTGAAAAGGCAGGACAGCAGGGCTTTTTATTAGCGCTCTCTCCCAAAAAGTTAAGTAAAAGTCTTGCTCCTCCATACTGCAGAGGCAAACTCACCACACACAGGTGGGTAAAACTATCAATAACTCAATTAGTCGGTACCCAATAAGGTGTTACAAGGGGACCGAGGGGCGAAGTGTTAAATCAATTGCAAAGTGCTAGTCGACAATATATATATATATATATATATATATATATATATATATATATATATATATATATATATATATATATATATATATGTATATATAAAAAAAAGTGCACTAATCAAATCAAAGTGTACAATTATAAGAATAAAACATACAAGTGACAAATATGTGAAATATAACGGGGGTTATTGACCCTGTTACAATCTTAACTATCTTTTAATGAAGCTGAAACAAAAGAAGATTTGAGCACATAGTATTTCTCTCGTGTGTGTGGCGAGTTTTCCTGCATGTTACTGTTTCTTTCTCCTCTCTCTCTCTCTCTCTCGTGTGTGTATGGAGGAGCGAGACTTTTTGACTTTTCTCTTTTTGGGAGAGAGCGCTAATAAAGTGTGGTTTTAGCAAGTTCTGGGCCAATCTAGATTTGCCCGATTGGATGTGGGCGAGTGCCGAAAAAAAGTGGTAACTTCGGGATTCGCCTAGAAACTAGATTGGCCTGGGCATCAGACCACCGGGTTTTGCCCTTAGCATATACGTACATACCCACACACATATGTATGTGTCTGTGTCTTTGACTGAATATGTCACCAATAGAAATGTTTTACAAACTTGAGCCACACGATCAAAATCCACAACCTGGATTATTCTATTAAGGTAGTGTCAGTTCCCCGTTGTCAGTTTCCATCTACTTCCCAGTGATTGTTAGGAGAATTAAATTAAAGTTAATACAATGTCCTCCTGGGTAATAAATCTGTCTTAATTAACGTCTTCATTTTGGAATCAGATTTCGATATTTTAACTTTAGTTGAGACGTGGCTGAGGCAGGACGAGAATGCACCGCTAGTCGAGGCCTGTTCGACAGGTTCTCCTTTTATCGGAGTGCGCGTCCTAAAGGGCGAGGTGATGGGATTGCTACCATTTTTGGCAAAGAGTTTGCTCTTAGTCATGGGAATATAGAAGGTTATTCATCATTTGAAATGTTATCATTTGTGGTTCGTGGCAAAATTCTTATTTAGGTGGCAGTTATTTTATAGGCCTCCTAGACCCAACTCTCTTTTTTTTTTTTTTTTTTTTTTTTAATCCGTTTGAGTTTTTATCAACACTATCTGTCAAGCATGAGAAGATTGTGGTGTTAAGTGATTTTAATATACATGTTGATGTACATGGAGATCCCTTTGGAAGAGATTTTATGATATTACTTGAGGTTTTTCTGAACATGTTATTGGCCCGACTCTTATTCGTGGTCATACAATAGATTTAGTTATTTCTTGTGGTCTAAATATTCAGAGCTTGTCCATCCATTGATCTCACGGTTTCAGACCACTCTGCTATTGATTCTGAAGGATTATTATCAGACTCTATGAAACTCCCGGCACATTATATTAAAACTCAATCTGTTAATTCATTAACTATTGATAAGTACCTGGAAGCATTGTCCGCTGCAGGTTTTACCCAGTCAGGAACAGTTGGAGAGTTGGTGGATAATTACAAATCCACTGTAACAAACACCTTAGATACTATTGCACCTTACAAAATGAAGAAAGTGGTTATAAAAAGATTTTCCCCATGGTTTAATAACACAGCTCATCTGCACAAACGTGCATGCCACAAAGTAGAATGTAGATGGAGAGCTACTAAACTTAAGGTCCATTATCTAATTTGGAAAGATAATATTTCAAAATATAGAGCTGCACTATCTCTAGCAAGATCAGTTTATTATTTCAATCTTATTGACACAAACAAGAACACTCTTGGATTTCTCTTTGTCTATAGCAAAACCTAGCAAATCCACATTCAGAGTCTGTTCTATCAAGTGCTTATCAGTGCTGTGATGACTTTATGAATCACTAACAGGAAAGTCACTGACATTAGAAATGTGTCCTCTAACCATAAAAATGATCCTCTTACCCTTGGTCATACACAAGGCCCTGTGAAAATTGCGGAAATGTCACGGGTGAAGGTATAGTATTTCGTGGAATGTGCACGGAACTATTTTATAAATTGTGTACAGGTTATTATTTTTTTAAACGGCAACTATAGAGATAAATGCACTGACATCAAAATCAACATCAAAGTTATTCAAGCACTTTACAAAAGCTTGTGAAACGGTGTCATAACAGCCTGTAGGTAAAGTGCAAGGACAGCTTTCAGTTCTAGCACGTCAGATGCATGTTCACCGGTCTTGCAAAACAAATACAATGTGTAACCCATACTGATCTTGGGCATCAGTCGACTCATCAGTGACCACTGACAAGCAACCAGACTGTTTTACCAATTCCATAATCTCCTGCTTGTGATACTCGGCAACTTTAGGTAAGTATTCACGTCTCGGCTAGGCTGATGAAGCAATCACTCCACCATTTGCTACACTTTCCATATAGATATCCTTCTGTCTGGTGTTGATGGCTGAAGTGTAATGCTGGCTCCAGGGATCAGCTTAATGCCTCTCTAGCGCATCAGCACACACAACGGCTGCGATGCTGGCTCCGGGGATCAACCATAGTGCGGTCTCCCCAGCGCATCAGCATGACAACCGTCTGGATTGAGCTAAGTAGGGTACATCTCTGGGGTCTTCAAGTGGGCACCTTCCATCCTCGGTGTTTCGTCGACTTGCCCACGACACCTCAGGAGGGCTCGATGGTGATCCTCTGGTCCCAGCATCACCCCACTCCGTCCCCCACTCAACTCAGCCCAGCTTACTTACCTGTACATCAGCGTTTATTTCTTTCTATTGTGCTTGAGATCCCCAGCCAGAATCTTTCCGTCTCAACCACAGCCAGTTGCTGCTCCTCTCTGCTGCTTCAGATAAGTTCTTCACTGTGCGACGCAACTCTTGGCCATTGAATCCGACATCTCTGAGAAACCGGGTTGTAGAGTGTGCCGCAAATCCTCGACAACCCACTTCCACTGGGTAAACCCAGACTCTCCATCCTCGCTGTTCCGCTTCAGTGGCTAGTTGAGCATACCACAGTTTATTCCTCTCATACGCCTCATCTACAGCATCCTCCCATGGCACTGTTAACTCTACCAGGTGAACAAGGCGTGCTGATCCAGACCACAAGACAATATCTGGTCGAAGGTTAGTGGTGGCAATCTCAGGTGGAAAAATAAGCCATTAACCAACATCTGCCAGCATTTTCCAGTCTCTAGCAGCTTCCAGTTGTCCTGAGCGAGGATTGGTTTTAACACCTTTTCTTGGTGGTTGCTCTCTTGGGCGGAGGAATGTTGTCTTTTGTGTGTAATGTTTTGATGGAACAGGTGGCAACTTATTGGTCATGTTACGCTTGTCTTCCAATGCTAAGGCCAAACATCGCAGCACCTGGTCATGGCGCCAAGTAAACCGTCCTTGGCTAAGAGCCACCTTACATCCTGTCAAAATGTGCCTTAATGTTGCAGGTGATGAACACAAAGGACATGAGGGATCCTTTCCTACCCAGAGGTTTAGGTTCTGTGGTGATGGGAGAACATCATATGTTGACCTTATAAGGAAACTGATCCTGCTCTGTTCCATTGACCATAGGTCTTGCCAGCCAATCTTGCGTTGTTCCACACTCTCCCATCTCATCCATTCTCCCTGCTTGGCCTGGGAAATGGCCTTTATACACCTCATCCTCTCCTCCTGCTTTTGCACCTCGTTGACTACCAGCTTCCTCCGTTGAGCTGGGGCTGCCTTGTGCCATGTAGGAGGAGGTGAAACTAGACCAAGACCCCCTCTTCCATGCTGAACTTGCCCCATGATATCACCAATTCGAAGGGCAGCCTTTGCATCCTCCACAGCTTTCTTTGCCGCCCACTTTCTTCCAGTTTTCAACACAGGTGCTGCCTCCCTTACGCATTTGTCGCATGACTCTACTAATGTCATTTCCAGTCAGACTTTGGCGCACTTAAACTCCTCGGTTAGAGCGGAGACAGGTAGCTGCAGTATTCCTTTACCATAAAGTCCCACTCTGCTGAGGCAGTGTGGAACTCCCAACCATTTCCTGATGTGTGAACTGATTAAAGCTTCCAGCTTCTCTACTGTTGTCAAAGAAACCTCGTACACAGTCAGTGGCCAAGTACAGCACCTTGCAGTTTCTAACCATGGCCAGGGCCGATCAGTACACTCAGTGAGGCTTTAAATGTGCATGATTTCAGCCAGAGGGGGTAGTTTGTTTGGTTCCCCCCCATAAACTAATTGTGTCCGACATTATGTTAAATCTACTGAATCTGACCCTAAAAGTGCAACCTGGTAATGGTAGGAAGTGGCTGAGGGATCTTAACTAATGTATTCATGTGTCGTCCAATGCATCCTGGTGACCTTTGAAAACTCAGAAATGTAAAGCACTCCACTGGTCTCACTAGAGCTCTCAGAATCTCATATTTCAGTACACTAGAGCAGTGGTTCCCAACGACCGGTCTGTGGATAAAGCCTTGATAGTGTTAAGAGATAAGGGAAGCAGATTGCCAAGTGTCCCGTAAGTGTAACATTGTCCCAAGTGGATTTAACAAATGCCACGTTGGCTTCAGCATTTCTTACTTTTAGAGCAATTGTGGAATTTCTTACACTCACTAGGGGCAAAGTGTTGCAGGGGGACAGTTTAGTGGTTACACTCTGGTGTACCAGACATGATGACTAAAAATGATACAAGGTGCTCTTTATGATGCTCCTTAGAATACACAGTCCTAATTTCTGTACACATACTAGTACTGTGTTCATCAGTGAGGGGACTGCTGTGTAGCTTTGTCAGCTGAACTGCACCAGTCAGTGCCTCTTTAACTGTGGCTTTAGCAGTGATAATCCCGAGGAACTGCAGTTGCAAACAAATCAGGAATGAAGGTTGTTCATAAGACTGAAGTGTCCGTGACACATTTTTTTCCAGTGATTTACTATGCATGTGTATTGTAATCATAAAAAATAAGCTCATTTCATTCGAGGAAAATAAATCAGAAAACTGCAGTAAACCTACGAGAACCGTGTTGCGTTGGTAAAGATTCCCAGTGTTTGATCTCCGTGTTATTTAAAGTAGACAGGAGCCCTGTTTTGGTGTGTGTGGTTATTGGTTTGTAAGTGTGCTGTTTGTAACTGGATCTCTGATGCATGTGTGTGTTTGCAGGCATGTTCCCTGGCGGAGCCCCAGAGGAGGAGTTTGCAGACGATGATGTGCTGGTAGAGGGGGAGGTGAACGGGAACTGGACGCCCCAGGAGAAGGCTCTGCATGAGGCCCGGCTCAAGGCCAAGGCCAAGCGGAGACTACGTAGGACCTCGTCCCGCGACTCTACCCGGGAGTCCCTCTCCGAGACAGGAGGGGAGTCTGGCACCGAGGGCAAGATCGGCGTCGGTGACCGCAAGTCCAGGATGGGCAAGGGCCGGGGGCTGCCCAAGAAAGGTAAACAACCAAGCCTAAGCATGCAAGTTGATAGAAAATTGTACCTTGTACCATAAAATGGGGTCAGCAGTGCAGAAGCAATGTGTTCTGTAGAAGTATATGCTAAATTAACCTCTCTACAGCCAAGCGTTTTTTTTGGGCTGAAAAACAACACTGTGCAGGCAATCTGGGAATGTGGGTGTGTGAGAGAGTGACAGCTGCAACACCAAACATTAATCAAGTCTGGCAGGTTCGGAAAGGCTGTCTCTATATGAAGTTTGGTGTAGTTTAATGACGGAATGCCAGCTACTCAAAAACCCCTAGAGGTTAAAGCTCATACACTCCCAAAAGCAACTGTGTCAATGGTTCTTGGATCAATCACATGCTTAGTTTAACCAGTACAACCCTCTGAAATGAGAGAGAGCTTGTGAACATAACTAGAATCTAGGGAAATGCTCAGAACATTGCACCTGCTCAGTCAAGCTGAAATATTACACACCATTTTGCTTGCTGATGAACTGTCTTATCTTGCTATTTCCAACTTTTTGATAAATTCATATAAATAATGCAATTTGCTTGTATCTGTTTTAAAAAAAAAAAAAAAAAGCAAATCCACTTGACCAAACTATACGAGTACAGGACATAGTTTATTTTCTTGCTAGGTGAGAGGCAGTTTAGTGAATGTTACAGATGAAACCTGAGTGTTGTCCTTGGTGTCTCATACAGACATGTCTTCTTTGACCAAGTTAGTGACTTGTGGTTGCTGGATTAGAAAAGATAAACA